>JBBPRO010000025.1:0-39951 GCA_038093055.1 Boletus mariae | reverse complement strand
TTATCACTCGATAACTTAGAGGCGATCTGAGTGGGAGAAACGGTTATCGCGTCTTACTGTGCTGACCGTCAAAAAGTTCAGCCTGGGGTATGGTTTGCCCCAAAGCCTCAAACCAAGTTACTGAACAGAAGTTTGATTTGATCTCCTACTTCGTTACTAGGGTGTATTCCATATATCTCCCCTCTAATTCCTTCGTCGGTTTAATTACAGGTCAGTTCTGGTTTTCACATGATCGGCCATAGCCTGTGGGCTGACGGCTGTGTGCTGTTGCTTCGTTCTGGGCAACTCGGAAATGATGAATCGGTGTCAGTGAGTTGAGGCGAACACGTGGCCAGACTTCGCGCGCATGAACACCGTGGAACTTTTCTATGCTCAGGCACTGTGACACAGGGCCCGGTTCAGTAAATCGGTTAGTGTCCAGGACCACTCAGGACCGTCGGCTAACAATAACAGATTCACTGAACTGGGGTCTCATCTGATTGTTCTTGTCGAGCCCGAATACCGTGTTCTCCTGGGTAAGTGGACGACGCTCCATGTTATTAGTGCATTCGTCCAGAGGCAGGGTAGCCGTTCATTGATACCCATAAACACGATCTATCCGCGCAGGCACACCGACGTGATGCGCCAGCACTCGAGACAGTGTTCCACAAACAGACAAAGTACACTTACATATGCGCGGCTGATAGGCTTTCTTGGAGTACGTCCTATGAAGGCCAGATGGTGAAGCTCTGGAGCCAGAACGCCATTCTCGTGGAGTCATGGCAAGTACAAGGACACCCTTTTAGACCGGACGCTCGCCGATGAACTAGCAAGATATTTAAAATTCTTTCCATCTCCTCCTGCTCTGCTCCATCGGGGTTGCGTACTGCGCATAGTCAACCACGTTTCAATCATCTGTGACTGGCCTTGTCCCCGAGCAGACGGCTGCGAAGATTAACGGAGAGTACTACGACAATGGGGGACGTGACTGGATGAGGGAGAAACAGTTCTGAGTACAACGTGACGAGCGCTGCTGGCACGAAGGTGGAAGTGAAGTTCACTGTCGCCGACGGCAACAACCTGCAGGCCAACATGATTATCGGATAGGTGAGTTGTGCTTGCATCACTGCTTGTTCGCAAACGAGGCGGTTTTTCTGCGAAATGGTTTCTGAACCATGTAGTGTCGTCCAGTTTAAGTAAATAGGTGTAAGTGGTCGTATCTGTGATGGAAATTGCAGAAGGTTTATGAATGTTCAGTGGGGCTACTAATACATCGTCCGGATTGACAACGGGTATTAACTGTTCGATGAGCCTGTCTGTGGTATCAGGATGTAGGGTATCTAAGTAGTCCGGGGCTGCCTGGGTGGCAGTCATGCAAGAATACCAGACGGTAACCTCGGCGGAGCTCTCCACACGCCTCAATATAGATCACCCACACTCCAAACATCTTCCTCATCCAGTTCCATCTGCTTCTCTTCGCCACCCTGTGCTTCCTCGTCTCGCTCGATGTCCGCAAAGACCATGGCAGTTCCCCCCACGCCCAAATCCAACGATTCCGAAAAACCGAACCCCGTATCGATACCGCAGCCGCTGCTGTTTTGAAGTTCACGCGCATAAAGTGCGCGCAAGCTCAAGATAAATCGTGGGGTGAGCGTGAACACGGGCACGCAGCTGACAGCCGACAGAAAACCAAACCACGTTTGGCCCCCAAGGGAGATGGAACGGTTCTGGACATCGACGAGACCAAAAAACAATATCCTATTGCAACAATGGTCATTGAAACACTGCTGAACAAGGTTTAAAAAGTGATACATACGCGAGAAAGTAGATAAGGGATTCCCTGGAGAGCAGGTTCATATAACGATCAAGTTTCCATCGCTTGGTGGCTCTACGCATTCGAAAAAACTGTCTCACAAACTGGATGATCGCCAGCATGCATGTTACCCCGGCAGGAATAAGGAAGATCAGTCTATCCTCGATCCAACGATACAAGGGCAAGACCGAAAGACAAAACGAGCGATTCAGCACGGTTATCACTGGAAAATATCAGGGAACGATGGATGTCAACGATTAGTCTGCCATTTAACTCGTCAAGTTGGATACATACCAACTGTGTTCCCGGGAGTACTGGCAATTACAGCAACGACAGTCGTAAGGACAAATTCCGGGATAAAAACCATGAGAAGGATGCTGAGGATGAACTTTGACCTATTGTACATCGCCCATACACGGAGGATCATCACCACTAATAACCCGTTATTTCGTATCAGTGACAAGGGTTACCCTGTGATTGAAAACTCACTATCAGCGGCTGCAAGAAACAGAATAAATGCAAATTGGATCAGAGTGTACAATGCATAGCCTGCGGGGGTATGCTATGCGATAGATATATGATGTTTAATAATGCGCTTACACCTATTTGAACGTTGTAGCGATCCAGCATGAAAACACGAGTAGGTTGGAACGCACGTCTGGTATTTGGATCCACTCGTCAGTTACGGGCATTATCATGTAAAAAAGCTCACGTCACATTGGCAGATAAAAGGGTAGTGCCCCTGTCTTGATAGAGTCTTGTCAGTAGTGTCAAGACTGCATATGAATCTTTGGCCTACAGAATGGCAAAACCCTGAAGAACCAGTCACCCGTCTGATGTGTGTCCGGTACTAAAGTCAACTTACAGAACACAACAGCATCCAAGATAACGAACCTGGAAACAGTGTTGGAATACCGCGCAAGCGCTCAAGACGAGGCACGTACCAGTACAAAAAGGGAAGAGACGAATGTCCAGGGTTTATTCTGTGGTCTCCATCAGAAATGCGCCATCCAGCAGAATACGTCATTCACAGACCCATACGTATTCTACCTGTGGGGTCCTGTGAGCCAAGGAATGGACTTTGCAGAACGATGGATACAATACCTCTTTTGGAAAGGTGAGGGCTATAATTCAGTGCCCTCCTCAGCGAGACGAATAAGCAACCCATAGAACGCGTACCATAATCATACATGACCGCAGTGGCGATCGCAACTGTATATTCATCAAATGAGATCACCTAATCCAGGAGGCTCCATGAACATACCAGACACATAATTATTTTGTTGGAACGCTTCCGCCAGTACCATGGCGTCCGTGAACTCGATGCCCAGTCGAGACATGAAAAGATAATAGAAAAAGTCGAGCACAGTATCGCGAACTACTGGGGAATATTTATACTGATTCCCTGAGAGGCCAGGATCCAGCCTATCAGTTCCCCGCAAGAGAAGGGCCATTATAGCTGGCTAGGTGGCGGACAACACTGGATGTGGCAGGGAATGCTTGTAATAATAGGAAGATAGGATACGGCTATTAGGATGATGTTAATTCGATAGAGAAGGCTGCCATATGTTCTAGAACGCCATACTAGCATTACGGCCGCGGACTAGGTATCCAAGTCAATCAGTGGAAGACCTGCCATCCCCGATTTCCAACGGAAAACCTACTACAGGAAGCTGGCAAAACCTAAAACCCAATTTGGTGTAGGAGGAAACCCGTTTTCGTGAACTGGTAGCATCATGTGCTTTGAAGCTGTATTGGAACCCTTCCAAGCCCGGAATGGCCGCCTCGGGAACTTGGGGCTGGATATTGCGTTTGAAGTGCCACGCCAGGCGCGCCCTTGCCTTGAGAAAGCCATGGATGGCGTTGCCATAGTCCATGGATGGCATTCCAACGGGTGAAGCGCAACTGTGATTGGCTATGCGTCATTTCCAAAGTTAGTCTTCAGAAGTGAAGGTGTGAATGTGACCACCACCGCCATGTCCATGGCTTGCGGAGCTAGTAGTTATGGCGTGCATCCTTGGCGGGGTCTTTCAACCACCGCAAACGGTGGACACGATCATAATCTAAAACACATTGCATTGCTTTCGTATCATCACAGTCATTGGGGTCGAAACCATGCAAGAAAAGATAGAACCAAGTCCGAGCGATGCCGAGAGAGTCGGGAAAAGAGCGAGCGCGCGCAGGAGTACGTTGTACGTGGGTAGCATATTAGAAGATCAAAGTAAGGGATTGAGGTAGTTGGCGGAAAAAAATGAAGCGAGCAACGAGCGTTCATCCATGCAAGAGAAAAAGAAAAGGGAATAGAAACAATCGTACGTGTCGATGAGCGATCGATCGTCCAGTGTAAGGGAATACGATAAAAGAGAAAGCTTCTTCACGGTTAAGTTCCATGCTAGATCCAACTAGGTCCATTCTATCCATCCCATCTCGAGGAAACCGGAATGGAATAAAGTATTTCAATCGACGAGGGCCCTCAGGACTGGTTCAACAGCACCCTATCGATGGCAGCATTAATCGTCGCTTTCCTGGGCGTAAGGTCCATTCCGAACCGCTCCTCAAGCACCCTTCTAATCTCTCGCTTGGTCACCGTGTTCAAATCGGCCGTCCTCAAAAGCTCCTCGACACTTTGTTCAAGATCCATATCACTCGGCGCACCCGGGCCATAATCCACGAGTGGTCCTGGACTCTGCATAGGCGGTAAGTCAAAGTAACTCGTCTGAGGTCGTGAGCCCATTCCCATCGATTGCGAGGAGTACAACATGGCCGCGTCACTCAAGGGGCGGAGTTGTGACATGGGAGTAGCGCGGCCAGATTGGTATCCTACAGGAGGTAACATGCCGAATTGTTGCGATGGTGCGGGAGAGTGACTGCGGGGTTCATAGAACGTTTCATGTCCGTACAGCGAGGCGGTTCGTGACTCGGCGTAACCCTGCTTGTATTGGTGACCGGGTGGTACCCAAGAACCGATCGAGTGGTTGGACTCCTTGTCCCACAGCTCATTCTCGTAATCGTTCCAAGTCTTGAGAGGAATCGCACGGGGATCAAACTTGCCTTCGTCCTATCAAACCATTATGTTAGTATCAACGCAGACCTCCAAAAGCGTACGACGTACATGCACGACGATCTTCTTGCCTGCCTCTCCAAGCACGACACGCGTCGCACCCCACGAGAAGTCATCCATGCGCCAGAAGGAGTATATTGGAAGCATGAACGAGAAGATGGGAATGGCGAGCATGTAGAATACCATCCAGCCAACCATGTCCCATTTGCGCCGAAGGATGAAGACAAGTGCTTGAAGGCCATAGACAGCTGCAATCATAACGAGCGAGATAATAGGAACAGTCTTGCCCTCGCCGGCAACCGAAACGATCAAGTAGACAATCTGTCGTTGACGGATGAGTAAGATATACCTAACGATCGACGCGCTACTCACATATGCGACAGTGACGGGCTGAATCAAGGTTGACACTAAATCCATCATAACGATGAACCTCATCGAGAAACAACAGAAGCCACAAAGCTGATCCAGGAACATCAGTTCACCCAAGTTGTGGACCGTCGAGTTGATCCAGCGGCGCCGTTGCGAAAGAAGGATCTTCCAGTCGTCCGGCGCGACTGTGTAGGCGTGGGCATCTCGGACGAACTGTGTCTTGTGCATCGGGAAATGTTTCAGCAGAAGCGTCGTCAAGTAACGATCTTCTCCAAGGTGCAGCAGATTCTTCATGTGAAGCGTGTCGACGCGGTTTTGAGAGTAGTCGGATATCATTTGGTTCGAGATCAGCAAGGGCTTGTGCGTGTCGGCGGTACGAAGACGGAAAAGGGTGAAACAACCGGGCAAACAAGTGACGGAACCGAAAAGTGACTCGAAGGCCTTGGCCATGTGGTGCGAGATGAAATACTCGTACACCTGCATCATCGTGATAATAGACTGTTTGGCGTTCGAGAGCGTCGTTTCACCGCATACCCCGAGCACCTTCTTGTCGTGGACCATACTGCAAAAGACAGTCAATAAACAAGGTGGCTATGCAAAGAATGAGACGACAACGTACGCAGAGATCAGCCGATTCAGAGAGAAGGGGTCGACCGTGGTATCAGCATCGATGGTGAACAAGTATTCGTAGAACGTCGGGTTGACTCCAATCACATTCTTGATTTGGTGGTACATCTCCAACTCAAGCGGGTTCATGGGGGAGTTAAAATGGACCTATTAATCACTTGCACTTGAGTTATTGGATGACTCCAGCAGAAGGACGTACCTTGTTCAAGAAATGCATGATGGCCATTTGCGAGTCTCGTTTCCCTCGGTTGCCGGGGCGCGATCTTTCTGTTGGTTTACCAACCTTGACAACGACGAGATACGGCACAACATGACCGGCGCATTCATACAACCCAGAATAGACCTTGCCCATGTTATGTTGCCGAGCACCCTCGCCCAAGGAGACGAAACTCAACGGCTCAGGATCATAGTTGGGATCCGCGCCAAGGATGTCGAGCACGATACGGGGGGTGGGCCGGTCGTTACCTGAACCAACAATGTTGCCATCGCAAACAACGAGGATAAGTTTGCGCTTGTCGTCATACTTCAGCTGCGAGAGAGAGTCGATGGTGCGACGCAGCGAGGTTTCTCCTTCTGTGTAACATGGGACTTGGCAAATCACGAACTTGTCGTGATCCTCAGGCGCACGGGGGGAACCGAAGTTGATCGATGCAATGAACTTAAATGCAATGATGCTGACCATCAAGACTGACAATGCCAGGAGGATGTACTGCGAGAAGAGACATTGGGGCGAGTTCCGGTTGTCAACCATGCCGATAAGGAAAATGTTTCGGAGGCAAGTCTTTTGAGCGGCGAGCGTGCCGGAATCGATATTGAGGTTGCCGATTGCTTTCGTGATGTCCTGACCAGAACTGTACTTGAACAAATTGATGAGGGAGTTGTCCATGAACTGGGCGTCCACGCCGCTGGGAGCCTGTTCGCCGCTTGGTACCTGCACTGCAGGACCGTAGTTAATATAGTTGGTCAGTTCGTAGATAAGACCGTCGAGGATGCCGAGAGAGCGCCCAGAATTCGCCATGCTAGATATTTCTTGGGGAGTGTAACCAATGTAACCAACACGGTTGTTCCAACGCATGATGGTCATGCTCTCGAAGTACCAGTCGGGGCGCGAGTCGTTGGTGATCGCACGGAAGTCATGGTATGAGGCGTTGGGATCGGTCGTGTTCGCCGCAGTAACCTGAACCCACGGACTGACCGAACCGGAAACACCGTTGCAAAGTGCGCTGACCTATCAAAAGAGTGAAAAAGAGTGCGCTCGAAGGGCCGAACAACCTACCTGAACAGGGAACAGGGCGGTAGCGTCGGTACCACCGTAGTTCAAGACCACCTTCGTAGGGATGACGGTGATGATTCTTTGATGCGTGGCCGCTACTTGAGTGAGGTCAAATACCTCGCCGCGAATTGCAGCGTAGACGTTGTTAGGGCTGTTGGTGTATGAATGTGATGCGAGCTCCGATGTACTGAAGACATGCTCCGTCGGACAGATGACGAGCCCGAGAATCGCGATAATAAATACCGCACAAGCGCAGATAAACCAAATGATGATATTCAAGGCGAGCTTCTCCCTCCATGCCTGACGGACGTCACCACGCTTCATTCGGCCGAACCACTTGAGGAAAGGGGAGGGTATCCACCAGGTGAGGAGCCAGCACAGCAGCACCCAGCGGCGGCGCGCAGATGTTTCCTTGATGACCTCCGTCGTCTCATTCTCCATGATCTCGCCAGCCAGTGCCTCCTTCGCCATCAGTCCTTCCTTGTCCGCATTTTGGAACATGTTCCTGGAGGGTGCATACGACTCAGAGCCGTAGTTGGAATTGGTGTCTTCCCGGTTAGATGTTAGTCGGCTCCTGTTGTCGAAGTCGTCCGAGCGGAAGGATTTGCGGTCTTCATATTCATCATCGTAGAGATCCCCACGCTGGAACGGCGATGCGTTGGATACGAGAGGGACGTGTGCTTGAGAAGATGCTTGGTTGTACGGATCCGCGTAGTCGTCTGAAGGAAGTCCTGGGGATGCGTAGGGAGCGTAAGGGTCACCTATTGAGCGGACGTCGATGCCGGCTTCGGCCTCGGCATCGCGGAGGCGGTTTCGTTTCTGTTCTTCGACGTCAAGAGCACGAATGCGATCCTCCAAGGAATGGAACGCGGCTTGGGAAAGGAAGACCTATGCGATGAGTAGATAATAAGAATATTTATCGTCTGAAAAATTGGCCAACGGAACGTACCTTGTATTGACCGAGAACCATGTCGGTCTCTTGCAAGCCCAGGAAGCCTCTTGTCTGTTCGACCTTCTCCTTCGCTGAGCCATCCACAACACCCATCTTCGCCATCGGCTCCTTGTATCGGGTGCAAAATTCATCCGGGGTCAACCCCACCTCGTAAACGTTAACATTCCTCTTCGAGATCTCCGTTAGACCTAAGCTTCGAATTTGACCCTTGACACTCCGTCCCTCCAGCTGATTCGGGAGCTGCGAGTCGTTGGGATTGACACAGAACACAAACCAGCATTGAGTATCCGATAACGTCTCGAAAAGTGTGTCCAGGGCGGCTCTGAACTCGCCCGCTACACACGGCGTCGAACTTGAGGACGTATTTGGCGCGTCTTCCTCCTCTCGTTCCTGTTCTTCGACAGCGGCATCTTCGCGGACCGCGTGCATGCGTTTGATAGTGCCTTTCCGGCGCGTGGACGGAGCGCGCATAGGCTTGACGGTTTGCTGTGCGGACACGATGGTGTCTTCGTTCTTAGGGTGCGCTTGGGTTGCGATGGCTTTGCCGGAAAACAAACCCTTGATGAATGGATTGATCGATCCGACACCGTCTGCAGCGTCGGAAGAACCAAGACTGGCACCTCGAAGAAGAGACACGAAGTCCGGGTTGAGGGCGTCCAAGTTGCGTTCCAGGAAGCCCTCGGACGAGTAAGTGACGGGACCGTTGAAATGATTGACGGTAAAGGTCGGATATCCAGAGCGATCTATTGCGCCGACCTTGAAGGATGAGTGATTGCCCCAGCGTTTGCCGAAGGCTTCCACCATCGTGTGGTCCGTCTTCTTGTGCGATCGGCGAGCTTGGTCATCCATGATATGGATAAGACCACCGGGCTTGTTTTGAAGAAGCCGAACGCACTCGGCATTGTCGAAATAAGGTACTGAGGGGACGAAACGTGATATTCCTTCCGTCTGGTATTCATCGACGTGGGACTCGAAGACCTGTTTCTGTATGAAGCTCTGGAGGCGTTCGTTGGCAAAATTGATGCAAAGTTGGTCGAGCGAGTTCGGCCGGCTTGTCATGTTTTGCGGACCAGGAAGATCAAAGAGGCCGATGAATGTGTCAAAGTCCTCGCGGCAGAGGCGCTGATTGATATGTTCGTTGAGCCATGCGAAAAGGAGGGAGTATAAGGTCTTGGCGAGATCGTCACGGTTGTCCGAGGCACCGTCAGGATCGAGGAAGACGGTGCAAAGCTCTCTCTTGACGAGCTTTGTCTTGTATGAAAGCGCGTTCTCTAAGGCTGAAGATTGGATACCGAGAAACTCGGCAACGATGCCGAGAGTGTCCGCGTTGCGAATAACAGCAGCGTCCATATCACGACTGCGATCAATCATGAACTCGAGGTTGCCCAGGTGAAGGATAGCGGCGACGAGTTGGCAGGTTTGAGCAACGTGACGCTTGGAGAGCCCGACGGTCTTGAGCGCCAGCTTGAGCTGCTCAAAGCGATTTGCATCATCGTCTCGGACGCCGTTGTTGCGCGACCCAGCCCCAGCGCGCTGGCCGAGATACCGGTACTGAGTCTTGTCGGCGAGATGGAGATGTTGCCGCTCTTCCAGCGACGCGCCAGCCATCAGATAGTAAAAGATATGAAAGTTACGCTCCCCTGATGGGAGTGCCGCCACCCGGTTGCGCTCGAGATAGTAATCAAGTGTTTTGATGCCGCTCAAACGGCCCTTCTCGGTAAATTGGAGCTCAGTGTATTTTCCAAAGCGGGATGCGTTCGGGTTGAATAGTGTGCGAGCGTTACCGAACGACTCAATGACGAACTCTGCGGCTGGGACCTGACTCGCGAGTTTGGAGCCCTTCTTTCCCGGATTGGAAACGGACAGCTCGAGCAGCGTCTTAATGGCCAGTCGGCGATTTTCCGACTTTCCGCTGCCTGTTTCGCCACTAAAAGGGTATATAGTGTCAGCAAACCAATAAACTAGTTAAAATTGGGCCGTACCTGACAATAATGGCCTGGTCCTGGGCCGTGCGACGCATGTGGTAGTAAGCATTGTTGGCGAGGTGAAAAATGTGGGGAGGAGGGGGGGCCTTGTTCTCCGATGTATCCCGATAGTCCGCTGCATACTTCTGGAGGATGGAGTCGGCGTTGGAAGAGACGTACTTGTGCGGGTTGACTGCAACGATGGCGGAGGAGCCGATGCTAGTATATATGGTATCCGACATGAACCGCTCCCTAAGGCAGGTGGCGATGACATCGTCCGAGATGGGTGAAAGGGAAGTGAGGTCGGTAACGCCCTCGAGCCGCTGCTGCAGGCTCATCCCAGAGGACTGCCTATTCATGGGCGGTTGTAGGGATGGCGACGACGGTGAGACGTGTGATAAAGGGAGGGAATGAGGGTGGGATACGGGGGTGGGGGACGAGGAGGAAAAGGTGAAGGAAGGAACGAGGCAAGACGGCGACAAGCCTGGAAAACACTCGGCTATGAACGCGGCTAACTTTGCCCAGAGGCTTTATAGACCTTTCCCACGCTGGCTATCACAATTCCAGCTGGCCGTCGAACCAAAGGCGAATTCGATTGAGGTCAACTAAAACAAAAACAAAGAAAAAAAGAAAGAAAGAAAAATGTAGCGAGAGTCAGATTGAGCCTGCGGTGGAATGGTGCCAAAAATACAGGGCCTCACTGGGAATCGAACCCAGGTCACTTGCATTTGTAACCACCCAAAGCAAGTATCGTACCTCTGGACCATAAGGCCGTTGAATATCCAAACATATTTCTCAATGTTGAAGGGGAAACATGGTGGCTGACCAAAAAGTGTACAACGATTAACGACCCTCCCCAGTCCCCCAGTCCAGACTCACACCTTCCACCCGCTATCAACATGTTTTCGGACCACTGTATCCTTCCCTGTGATATACCCCCCTTTGACGCCCAACCGCATGAGGACCCTCTCGCACCACTCGACTTTGATGATCTGCTCGACATCGCGCACGAATTCGAATTCACCCGCACGATCACGCACATTTGGCCATGCGAGGAACCCAGCCCATGCTCCGAGACGGGATTGGACGATATACTTGCCGGGATCATGCCCGCCTCAAGCGCCGAAGAATGTCTTCTACCACTGCCGAGTTCTGCGTTGCCGATACCCCTCGAACGTGTCCACCTCGAGGAAGTCAATGTACAAAGATCGGTGTCGGTATATCCTGTGGCCAACGAAAACGCAAGTATCTCCACTGCTTCGGTGCCTCTTCCAAATGACAACGATCAAGTCCGATCCGAAGGGGGATGTCCGATCACATCGATACTCCGGGGATGGTTCCCTCCGAATGGATCCCAATTCCTCGACCTTGATGACAGCCTTATGCTCCCCCAGTCAGCGACGGACGCGTGGCTTTCGCCCTGGTTAACACCGTTTCTCACTCCCTCCTATACCCAGAGTATCAACCAATCATCCGCAATGGTTCAGGCAATTGATGACTTGCCGCCAGCAACAGAGTCCAAAGCTCAGCCTATAAGCATTATCGACATGGCAGTTGACAGTCCTAGGCGGGATACCGTACCTTTCATGGCTCCACCGGCGCCTCGCGCTAATCCAGAACCCGGTCAAGCTAGGCCCACCCTCCCAGCCAATTCGAACATGCAACGTCAAACGGTCCCCACTCCCCATACCAAGGCAACGAAATATCGTCAATTGCCTTCCGCTCCGGCAATGGGTGGTCCTTCTGCCGCAAAATACACTAAAGCTCCTAGAGGTGGAATCCCGCCCCACATTGCGCGCACCGTAACAAAAGCGAATTTCCTTCGGATGGAGAAAGAACGCAAGGTCATGCAGGATGCTTTTTCCAGTACGAATACTGGGGAAGGAAAGGAACCAAGCGTCCTTCGAAGGGTCGTCAGAGCCGAGAATATGGGTGCAGAAGGCAGAGGGAAGAACCCGTTTGATTTGCGGGGCAACAATGAGAAGAAAGGAAGAGCGACTAAGCGGGTGAAGGTATGAGAAAGCGGCAAGGGTATTGATTTTTGTACCCCCTGGTTTCGTTCGTTTTTGATTTCGCGCTTTCAAAGATTTCCTGGTACTTGTATGCATACTTTCGTTCTTCACTCCATTGTACTTAGTCCTTTAACTGTATTCCCTTTGAACCTGTTGGCCAAGATAAGAAACCGACTAGGAACACACCGTGTTGTCTACAAGACCCACCATCTCTCGGAGAGTAATCCAATCGACTTGATAGCCCACCAGAGTCATCATCGACGTTTCTGCGCATCCAAAATTAAAGGTCCACACCACAGCTTCCTACCCCAAGGCCACCGCGACGGGAACGTGTGGTAGAACAACGTTTTTGAAATTAGCTTACATCAGTTTCCGCTACCCAACCCATGAACTTGAGCCCTCACACTAAGCACAGCGAGATATTGGATGAAATTTAGTTGCATGCATGTTGCTGAAAGACCACGATGTCAATTGCCAGTCGTCATCGAACAGTGTCGACCACCTAGGGCAGCGGTCATGGGAATACCGCCGTCAAGCTAAACCCAACTGAGCCCTAAGACGCTCGGCTTGACTTTATTCTTGTGTCCTGTGTAGCAATTAATGTCGTTCGACATGCACGGGCGTTTTTACTTACTTCCTCGGCGGCTTTCGTCACCCAAACTTAGGTCTGAAAGCCTCTTTGACTTGACTATGATCGTGTGCACTGTGAAGGACACCATACGCAAGATTCGTGTAAGATGCGGCTGGGGTTGATATTCCTGACTACTGGTCTTCGAATTTTGAGATTCCCCAGCTGAGGGGACGAGTAGAAGAAGCTTGAGCGACTCGTCGGAACGTGAAGCGTCGCGGGGAGATGCGGAACGCCTGAAGCAGTTTGTTTGCTATCTTGATAGAGCACAAGTGAGTCTTTGGGGGGAGAAAAGAGGCATAAAACAAACAAACCTCTGCGCATCATGGAAGCATGGCCAGCATACTCGACTAAGAATGGTGAGTTTTCAGAACGTAGACCCGGGACGAGCTGAACATACCTCTCATTTTCTGCTTTATTATCAATGATCCATGTGGCAGCACTCTTGCGCGGAGAGACTGGCGGTAGCCATCAAGTACTCCAGTTGGATGATGCTGGTTAACATAGTCATGGCTCTAACGAACGACAAGCGTGTTGGCCCACACCATGCGGATAGATCATAGCGTACGACACATGGCTCTATGTTAGCAATGAAAATGTTTCTTTGTCATTATGGCCCATGCACGCGAGAAACTGACCGCATGACACTGGGTTCTTGCGCGTTGGTGGGTTGAGATCAACAGACACGGATATCAAAAATGAAGCCAAGGCCCAAAGGCTATTTGGTTCAAATGAATAAAAAAGGAATAATAAATATTGAGACCCGTAGGTCTACCACTCCGGAAAAGCGTGTCATCCTTGTGCAGGGGCCATGCTAATCTTCTCTGTATCGTTCCAATTTTATCGTGTGCAACCCCGAAGGGTGCACTATACTTTGCTGGTGATGAGTAGTGAAGAACGAACTTTTGTTTTGTGCTGGGCAGACCCCGGTGGCTGAGTTACTATATGTGGCATGTTTTTCCTTCCAAACATGGTAACCAAGTACCCCAGACCTGACACTAGGGATGCACACAAACCGATTTCGAAAAGCATATTCTTGATCGTGCCTGTATCGCCCAAAACATTGAAGCACAGGACATGACACGGCCACAATGAATATTATCAGGGCGAACGTACCGACGGTCCGAAGTGCCAATCTGCCAAAGTCAGCCAGGCATTTCATATCCCCATGCCTTAGTGCGTAAGTCGTCCGGCTCCTCGGAAAGCTGGCTGATGGATAGCATCGCATTCTCTAAGCGTGATGCAAGATAACCAACTGGACAGCTTGCTGAGGACACCATGATGTCGTCCCGGGACGAAGTGACTTCCGAAACTGCCCCGTTTCTCGGACACTTTCAAGCAACTCGCCAGTTGTACAGGATGGAGCAATTCAAGTTGACACTCCTGATCCCAGTCGTACTCGCCACACATTTTGGGAGCCTCATACCACTGACGACTTTTATCGAACTTGTACAACAGATTGCCTGCAGGCTCTCGAGCCTCGGTGATACATATGCTGTAGGAGGTGGCTCGAGCCCTTGCGAACTTTGCGATGCGCCCCAAATAGTACGGCATTGCGACGATACTTGGCATAATCGACGGCATCATATGTGTGTTTGTGATACTTTTGGTGATCGCTATGGGTGCTAACCGATATCGCAGCGATGGCTGGGTGCGGTATTTCATTTCTTCGCGTTACGGGAGGAAGCCCGCCTTCTTACTCGTACTGAATACGGCCATTTTCCTGATACCTGGAGCCGGTTCATGCCAGATAAACTCGCTGACTGCGTCTTCTTTGTGAGGTTCCTATGCCAAACGTTCTTTACCACTCGCACATACTCTTACCTCATCAACACGTACATTGTCGACGTATGTGTCCCAGAAGATAGGTGTGTCGTAAACTCGTAACCCCCTTGATGGGTCTGATTCCACCTCCAAGAACTGCCGCACTGCTGAGTAAAATACTATTGAGCCGATTGGCTTGGTTTGCTCGCCGATGTGATGGTGACGCCCTCATTCCGGAGACCTTTTGCCTCGATATTTGTTGTATGGTCATGTTTTGGTCATGCTGGCACAGTAGACTCGGAGGGTTTGTCGGGACTCGGAAATAATGCACGCCGCTGCTCAACGGCTTGTTCGCTCTCACATGAGACTTCCGGCCTTGTGATGTGTTCAAGGTAACCTGAAGGCGTCCTCGTTGGCAAATGGCGGTGCCAAACCTATGCTATGTGCATGCCTTCGGGTGGCCATCCTAGACGACTGTTCTGGCATTTCACCCCACCCTCTGTGGGTTTCTGGTCTTGTATGCCCTTATCCAACGGTACAAGCTTGCTGGGTCCGCGTCGCCTCGACCCGTGGCTATATGACGGAAACGTCATCCTTGCCGTCGATGGAGGGTGCTTTCGCGTCCACCGAGTTGTTATCTCTTCGGCCTCCAGGGTTTTCCATGACATGTTGTCTTCACCACAAATCACTAGGTCTACAGACCACAAATTTGATGGTTGTCCCGTCGTGACACTGCACGACTCACCGTCAGAGGTCCAAATTGTCCTCAAGACGCTGTACGCGAGACCGTGTGTACCTGAGCTGCCTTCGGGCCGCCGTGGAGTCTTGACGTTAACGCTGCTCAGACAGCGCATTCCGCCAGACGCGCCCATTCACATCTCTGTCCTGACAGCCTTTCTCCGGCTGGGCAAAAAATACGAAATACACTGGCTTTTCGACGAGGCTTGTCTGAGGATACGGCAATGCTATCCATCCTCCTTATTTTCCCTCCTCTTCCTGCCACCCAATCTCACAAACCCTGTTACTGGGCGTGACAAGTATGACTTCCAGTTGATCAATCTCGCTCGGGAATTTGGGTTGCTGTCTGTGCTCCCTGTTTCCATGTACCGCTGCGTCTGTTCCTCTCCGCTAGTCGCTATCCTCGACGGCTACTGCTACGATGGTGCTTTATATCACCTCACATCTGCCAATCAAAAGTCTTGTATCATGGGACGAGACAAGCTTTTGGAGCTACGAATGCTCACCTTTGGCTGGTTGAAGCGCCAACGACCGTTCTGTACAGATCAAGTCAAGTGCGCGCTCGGGAACCTCGCGACGATTACGGAACTCTGGTGTATGGACCGACCTGGCTCCCGGGATCCATTCGTGCGATGGGACCCACGATGGGATTCGCGGTTCTGCTTGAACTGCATAGTTTATTGTCATCGAGAGATCGAAGATGGGAGGGAGGACGCTTGGAACGAGTTGCCTTCTGCTTTTGGGATTTGTTCTCGCGAACAGTTGACCAACAATGGCCACTGCGACGCCGATGATTGACGCACGACGTGGAAACTTGAATATTTATCATTTACTTAGACCGTTTAGACGTGAGCGTTGGACCGAGGTATACTTAACTTTGTATCGGGTGGACTTATCTATTAGCTGGCTATTTATATCATTTGTTTCTATTTCATCGCCTGCTTTTCTTCTGGTCTCATGCTGTAGAGATGCACGAGCTACTGTATGGCTTCACATCCAAAGTTCTATCAACTCTGGTGCAAAAAGCGATGGCGCTAGTCATGGGCTCACAATTCAGTGTGGTATCAGACGTTACATTCATTTTACTATGGTGACAGTCGGACTCAGGGCCAGACCAGGCAAGCGGGAAAAAAAACATTTACTCAGTCAGCGTTCGATTATTCAACCGTCGTGACCCGTAGTACTGGTTTTGAATTCATCCAGCTCCAGTGGCTCCAAGTTTCGAGCCCCCAAAAAGGGAAAGCGCAAGAAGAGGTCCAAAGGACGCGGATTCGGAAGCTGCGGCGGCCAATTTGAACTTTGAACCACGCGAGAAAGGAACATTTACGCAATCAAAAAATGCCTCAAGGGACGGGGAAGAAGCTGGTGGGCAGTAGCTAACTGACAGTAGGGCTTCCTTTCATTTCGGAAGCCTGCAGCCGATGCCAGTTTGCGGCGCAGGAGAGCAGTCCATAACCGTGGAGTGAACATTGAAGTGCGTTGTTAAACAGGGTGCGCATATTTGGCATGGTACAACGAGTCGTTACGTTGTCTTCAAGTTGTCACTGGTATTGCATGCAGGAAGTGAACGAGACTCTATGGAACGCGATTCGAAAAACACTCAGGTGCGACAGCATACGTGACCTGTTTACATTGAGACTGCTGAACCGTTCAATCATTCAATTGCATCAAGATTGTCTGACTGACCGTGTCGGGACTTCTGGGTGGTACACGCCACGCCAGATTCATTGCAAAGGTGTTATTGTTGTGGGTGTAATCTGTCTACCGATAAGAATACACACCATTGCTCAGCGGACAAATTCCATGGACACTCACATATCTGAAAGAACCTGGAATGTCGTTGGACGAAGGTCTCCTTGACCCCGGTAGAGCTTGGATAGGGTATGTACCAGAACCATTTTCATTCTGAGGGTTCGACATCACGTCATTCGCCGTGTGGAATCACCCCTCAATTTGCCCAATCTAATAATGACGGCATTATAAGGCGGAGCCGCTGACATTTCCTGAATTGTGTTTTCCATGTGAAGAGGTCCGGAATGCCGATCAGTGACTTGTAGGAGGGTTCAAATGTGGCTACTAAAGGCTAAGTTGAGTCCGAATCTAACGAAGTTGCTAACGCACTAATATGCAGCATATCCTAGGCAAAACACAGAATGTAGGACCTCACATTGTGAGTCATGACCGTATAAGTAGCCCCGAACTTTACCGGATCTTGGTTCGAGGTCGTTCTCGCTTGTAGTGGTATATTCTGTTACAAGTCCTCGGATTACAGTTCGATACCAACTGGCTGGTGGCCAGTCAAAAGTCCTTCCATTTTAATGGCCCCTGTCAGAAAACGCTATTGTCTTTTTGTTACGTTACCTTGCGAGCAGTCATCCGTTCCTAGCGGTACTAGGTGCCGCCTATGAGAAATGCAATACATACGTTTTATTGGTCTGGAGGTGCTTGCAGGAGCGGACATCGTTCTGTTCTAAATCTTGATCATGACATCCGTTTTCTGGTTGCTGTGCACGCTCAATTTCAGCCACATTATGTATGTAATGCTCAAGCGCTCATGTTTGTGCCTTGGCCCTTCTTCGAACCTTGCGCCGCATACGCATGATTTTTTTTTCCCTACTAGAAACGGCCGCGTCTGAGCCACGCTATGCTAGTCCAAAGTGCCCAAGTTCAGTGCCGGGCAGCACTAATTGGGGCCGCTCCACATATGGGTTCAAGTTCATGCCCTCCCTCGGAATCCCGCCATCCTACAGAACGATGATTGCATGTTTCATCCCGAATTTATGACAGGCTCCCACACGGTAAAAAAAATTGTCGTTCATATATTGTATTGTTGAGACAAATATTTTCCGCATAGTTCATCTCTCCTTTCCGAGACGGACTATCCGCTGTCCCCGTGCTGTCAGAGTTGAATAGGCTGCCATTGGACTTCGTGAATGATCATCCCCGCGGCGTTCATCGCATCCCCAACGTAATGCGAACGCAGCCCCATTTGAAGACGTTAACAAATGGCGGATTGAGGTCATATCTACGCTGCAAGTTCTAAGCTTCTGTGATGCAAGGATTCTGGTAGGTACACCGTTTGCATTCTCAGATTTTGTGATGACTGAAACTTTCATCGTACCAGTCAGGGATGTGATATTTAGTGCTGTAATGAGATTGTTTTGACAGCCAATGGTGACCCTTCGCAAGAGGATATGTAGATAAGTTGCCGCTTGTCCATGTTTTCTTCGGGCCGTTCGCGGACTACGATTGGAGGACACTTCGGAAAAGAATGAAATTCAGGGTCGTTCCTGCGCCCGCGTACAATATGGGGCGGGAAATGGAGCGCGCAACCTCGGCTAGTTTCACAGGTGCATCTCGCCACTGCGGAAGCAAATAGGGTTTCGCTTCTCGGCTTCTGTGTTCCAACATATAAAGAGGATTCATGCTTGACATGGACCCGTGGGTGAGTCCAACTCTGCACCCGCTATCTCTAAGATGCACCACACATTCCTTTCAAATTCCCTAGGGTTCGCGTCTACCGTTGCAGGCATCGTTACTACAACAATCGTCATTGCCCAACTGTCCAAGAGTTCAAAGGTATGCAATGAATACTACTTCTCGTTTCACTGATTCACTCGTCACCCAGCTCGATGCAATCCCAACTATTGGATCAAGCAGCTGGCTTGGGTCATGGTGTGCTGGTTACAAGTTTCAATTGAACGCTATCGGACTCCTTCAGGAGGGCTACGAGAAGGTACGTGGTATATGATGCTTTTGTGGATGACGCCTCACGCCTTTCTCAGTACAAATCTGTACCCTTCAAGGTTCCTGATCGTTATCGTTGGCTCGTCGTTTTGAGCGGTCGTCAACACATGGAGGAGCTGCGTAAAGCTCCCAACGACGCGCTCTCGTTCATCGATGAGGTTAATGAGGTGAGCGCCCGTTGCAAGTTTAGTTCTGTGGAACAAGGTCTCATTTCCATTGACAGACGGTTCAGATGGAGTATACCATAGGAAGAGAGGTTTTTCACCACCCGTATCACGCCTCAGTTGTGCGCCTACAACTGACTCGCAATCTCGGCACGCTATACACTGAAATTAGGGATGAAGTTAGTACAGCCTTTGACCAGGTATTAGATCTCAGGGGAAATGGTGAGTAGTATATTATCATTGTGCCGCTGTACGTGTCTGACATAGGGGGAGGATACAGACTGGAAGAGCGTACCTGCACTCAGCGCTATGCAACAAGTCGTATGCAGGACCAGCAACCGATTGTTTGTCGGCCTTCCTTTGTGTAAGTCTGTTGTGATATTTCGGCCGCCAGATGTCACTCAACCTGGTTATGTTAGGCCGTGACCCTGACTGGATAAATCTCACCTTACGGTATACCTCAGAGGTTGCCGAGAGAGCGAACATTATCAGACTCTTTCCCAATTGTCTAGCACCGTAAGCCTGTCATTTTTATCCTGAACGTGATTCTCACGCTTCCACAGCCTTGTTGCCCGTTTCTTCTCTGAGAATACCACAAGGCGTGCGATGGCGATGCTCAGTCCCATAATTGAGGAGCGGCTAAAGCTCCTGGAGCATGGAAATGACTGGGATGACAAACCGGTTAGTTGAACTTTCTTGCGGTTGTCATTGCCCTGAAACGTCACCCTGGTAGAATGACCTTTTGTCATGGTTGATACATGCGGCACCGGAGAGTGAGCGTACGGTCGAATTCTTAACGCGCCGTGTGTTGGCTGTCAACTTTGCTGCGATTCTTGTGAGTCTCCGCATGCCTCCATTTCTCATGCAATGCTGAGTTCGTGTGGGCATTTTCAGACAAGCGCCCATGTACGTGATCTAGTGACCCGATCGCTTTTACATCATGTTCAATGGCCGTGTTACAGAGCTTCACCCAGGCGTTATTTTTGTTGGCAGAGAACCCGCAGTACATCCAGTCCCTTCGTGAGGAAGTCGATTCAATAACTGACCAGGAGGGATGGTCAAAGGAGTCAGTTGGAAAGATGCTCAAGGTTGATAGCTTTTTGAAGGAAAGCCAACGCTTGACGGGGGTGACTTCCGGTACGTCAACACTCCCATAATGCACATATGTGGAAGGCTGATCGTCATCCCTACATCAGTGGCCCTGATGCGCAAGGCGCTCAAAGATTTCACTTTCTCCGATGGAACGTTCATACCCAAAGGAACGTCCATCGTCTCGCCGTCGGAATCTCTTCATCACGACGACGAAATTTATGAAAATGCGCATTGCTTCGATCCGTTTCGATTCTTTGACATGCGCGACCAGGAAGGCGGCGAGGGTATGAAGCACCAGTTTGCCTCTACCAGTTTAGAATACCTCCCTTTTGGGCATGGTAAACATGCATGGTGTGGAGTGGTTCACTCTTTGCCTTCGGATTCGGCTCACGCGCAGATTAATTAGCCCTGGTCGCTTTTTCGCTGCCTTGGAACTCAAATCAATGCTGGCCCATATCATAACGTCGTACGACGTCAAGCTGCAAAATCACTCGCCCCGTCCACAATCCTGGCGCATTGGTCCTGCCATCGCGGCCGATTCGGGTATCAAAGTCATGTTTCGCAAAAGGGACATTTGACACATTTTTCATTACATATCATTATCAACAACAAGTTTCGCAAGAGGGACCATTGTCGTATTCGTTTTGCACATTGCTACCATCAAGGTCATATTCCAAGACCTCTCACACGTTCGTTTTGCATATTGTTATTCCTAAGGTTATGTTCGGCCAGACTTCTTGACACGTTACATTGCATATCGCTATCAGTGAATGGGCATATCACACTCGTTTTATCCCACACGCTTTGCACCGTTGCACTGATACTACCATCACACTTTTCACATTTGCTTTCGTTCACGCATCCATTCATTTGACTTATTCTATTTATATTGTCGACATTGAAAGGTTATTTCAGTTGTAGCTTGACCGAAACCCGGTGTATGTACCTTGACAAGAGCATAGCTCTTCATTAGCATCAGTATACACAATGGCATTGTGTTGGTTGGTATTTTATTGCGCGAGCATGAGCATGAGCAAGGACCAGCCATCACTCTACTGAATTGCCTTTGAGTGAAGACGATGAAGAATAGCTTCTCATGCTGCTCAGACGAACCAAGAAATATTCAACTAGACCAATCAATCATTGGGTACACTCTTCAAAAGGAATGTCATTGCCAATACACGTTGAGCGGTACTCGATGCCCCAGTAGTTTGCTTGTTTCACATACTGAATACAATCAGCCACCACGCCATGCGAACCCGTGTGGAATACCATTCATTGTAATACTCACGCGTGTTCTATCTCGTCATCCCTCCCGACGTCCGCGAATACAATGCAAGACACAACCGTGTCCCGTTCGGTCATCGCGCGCGACGACAACCCAATTAAACCCGAGGTCGGGCCCACTGGCTGTCACTCTCGTGCAGCGTCCAAACGCTGTTGATGAGTCGCGGAATCACAAAGTACAGCGTGGCGACGCTCAAGAGTGCCAGAACGACGAACCATGGCCTCGACAACGGATCCGTCGCCATTCCTTTTATCACGTTGACGGTATTAATTCCTGTTCCTAGGGAGTGTTTGTGCGCATAAACTGGGAGAGTAGATGAAACGAGAAACGACACCGAGGGGAACGTACAAAAAGATATAAGAAACACCCTCCTTGACGATCAGGGCCATATACCGGTTGAGCTGCTGTCGCTGTCGCCTCACACATTGAAATTCATTGTTTTATGACCAGAATGAGGGCAGACAGAACGACACAGCATCAAAGACAAAGATGTCAATGAGCGTATCTTTGAGATATGGGGTGACCGTCGTGAGCATTGGAGAGCAGGCCGAACAATCCAGCACTTGGTTGCTGCCATTGAAGGGCATTTGGAGCGTTACTTTCATCAATATCAGTGCGTGCGTCTAGTACCAGTTGTCATCATAGATTGATCGAACAAAAAAAACACTAACCTTTATAGAGGGAGGGCCAAACGTAGTAAGTACCAAGTTGGAATGAGATGCTGCCGGGGGCTGTAGTCATGCACATGCTGAATGCGATTCCCCTACAAATAGACTCGGATAAGTATGGCGGCCAAGATAAATAGTCTTTTAATGCAGTATAGCGTCAAGACAACCAACTTGTCAGAGTGTTCAGTTTCATAGTACAGGGCAATATATCGCAAGAGTCTGTACGCACAAGGACAAATCCTGTAGAGACTGCGACATGTATGCAGGTACTCTACATCACAGTACTCCTCCGCCATTTTCATCGACTCCCAACACACGCGGATGCAAGATGTCCTTGCAAGTCTTACACACGGCATACACCGTCCAGGACGGTGGTTGCTAAAATATTACAGAACGATACGTAATTACTGGACGTGGTGCTTGAAATAGCCCCCAACGTGGCGTCAAGCCATCATGCCAAGGAACATTGTGAGCTAAAACTTTCAGTGTGCAAGATCGCATACCATCTTCCTAGAGCATCAATCAGAGTGTTACTAAAGACCGTGCTTGCCGGTGCGAAGAAAAGTGTTCGGAAGATGCCTAAATTACATGGCTGGGGAGCGGACCTCCGCTCTACTCCGTTGTCGGTACGCCATTATGAACAAGTTCAGAGCAAATCCGACCGACTTAATCATTGTGTAGGTACTGAATCTCATCGAAACCGCTAACACACTGAATAACTTGTGCAAAACAGTATCATGGGCCCAACTGGGTCCGGGAAGACGAACGTGAGTGGATTGCAAAGTTAGTGCATTAGTATCGAATGCTTGTATTGAGAAATATTAGTTCATCAATACCCTCACCAAGAACGCTGAGAAGGCCAAAGCGGCACTCCTCTCGTCTGCAACACAGAACGTCACTCCGTACACCATCCCACATCATGACTTGTGCCTTGTGTTAGTTGACACACCCGGATTTGACGATACATATCGTCCAGACATGGAGATTTTACAGATGATTGCCGCCTGGATCACAAAGAAGTATGTGATACTATGATCAGTTTCTACTATTGTTAACGACGTATACAAGATATCCAGACGGCACTACCCTCAGACTTACCGGGATAATTTACCTCCACCGAATCACTGACAATCGAATGTCTGGTTCTGCTTATCGGAATCTCCAAATATTTGGTCGGCTCTGTGGCAATTTACCTCTACGTCGAGCGCGTCTAGTGACGACCATGTGGGACACAGTCAAGGACCACCAGTTAGCGGGAGATAGGGAGAAGCAGCTCGTCGACGAATTTTGGCAGCCACTAATACAAGAAGGCGCCACTGTGAAACGGTTCTACAATACATCCTCGTCTGCATCCGAGATTGTGAATGAACTTATAGATGCGAACATCCCCAAAGTTACGCTCCTCTTGCAGGAGGAACTTATCGAACAGCAAAAACGTCTTAACGAGACAGAGGCAGGTAGAGTTGTATATTCTCGTCTCCAGAACCTTCTTGCAGAGCAGAGGAGAACGCTGAAGGAGCTTGCGGATGAAGCAAAGCTGCAGAACGACCCAGATCTCGCAAGGAGTCTCCAGGAGGAATACGATGAAATAGGTGTCCAATTACAGAATACATTTCAGGAAATGGAGAGGATGAAAATCTCACTTCCAAGGCGCTTTATTCTGTGGCTGTATTCTCTAGGAAAATCACCAGGAGTAAGTTCCGTCTCTCATGGATTTCCCATATGTTCTAAGGCAATCTACAGAAAGCTGTCAAACTTGATAACTCGCCTTTGTAGTTCCCCATACTACGTTGCCAGCCTCTCTCCCCGCCATCACACTAGATCGTCGTTGCAGCATTGCTTCCGCAAACACATTATATACACGATTCTGTAGAAGTCCCAACTATCCGTGCCTCACGTGTCGATTCAAACCTGTCGCAGTACGAGAGGGTTGACATGACTCATGTTGATCTGTGCAAGTTCTAGACTGAAACTTTGTCCATTAGCACAATTTCGGCAAGTTGTTGCAATCATCGATGAGTAGACTTCAGTTAGTGGTAAACGTCCAGTGAGGCACATTTTTTCTCGACGCACTCATTCGACAGGTTGAAAACGTTGGAGAGGCCCAAGGGAGCCACCCTGCTTGCAAGAAAGAAGAAAATTGATGCAGGCTTCCGAGTCATCATGGTCCACCACACGGTTGTACATACTTCAACATCCCAAATGAGTTCACTTCCTCTTCAATACGCAAGTCGATGCGATGATGGCCCGTTTCTTTGTAAATCGTCGACCTCGGGAACACCAACAACGATCCCATTAATCATTGGTCGTGACTGGCAGCATTACGACCAAAGACCTATGTACATCTCGACACGCCCTATGAGATCGTTCATGTCGTTTTCCTTGGTTTATCTGTCAAAACAACCATGACCCCTACGCTTCGGCTCGTGGATATGCCCCAGACTTCCTCGGCGCTATCGTCACGCACAATCTATCCAAGTACAATGGGGGCTGCGATCCTACCTGCGAACCATGCACAAGCGCTTGAGGGCCGTTGGTTGAGGCGGTGATATGTGCAGGGCTAGCATCGCCCCGCGGCATTCGTTTGTGTGCCGGCAGTGCTCACCGCACGCGAAGTCGTTTGTAGGTGCGTTCCAAGGAGCGCAGGAACGACCTCGACCGACAGTAGGGGGACGCGCGCGGAGACTTTTCCTATGGAAGGATTAGTTCCGCAGTGGCGCGGTGAGGCGAAACGAGTTCCTGACTGCGATGGGCTTGTTCATATTGGTGGCAGAGTCGCTCGGCGGGGTGGAGAGTCTCTGGGAGGTGCCCGCACACAGTGAAGAACAGAACGAATTTCGATTCGAATGGCGAATCGCCGTCACTTCGGACATGGCGCCATGATCATCGACTCGTCAGAAATACGCTGGTTGCTCGGAGCCCCTTATTCCAGGTGTCCGCCTTTGGTAAATGATCAGTCCAATCGTCCAGTGACCTGCACCCTTGACCTTACTAAATCCATAAAGGCCTTGCAATGAATTCAGTTTAAGCATGCTCGGATAAATTGTACAACTAGAGAGCACTTACAAAACCTCACAAAGACCAAGATAACGGATCTGTGAAACAGTTAGATTACTGGTACATACAGAACAATTTCTGACATTAGACGCACAACAAGAAACAAAGAAGAGACGCATGTCCAGGGTTTGAACTGTAGCACTGTCAGGGGAGGAATAACTTGGTGCCAGTTTGTATCATTACCCAAACGTAGTCTATCATCTTCGCAGTTCATTAGGCAAGGAGTCAATATCACAAAAAAAAACTGAATACCTCTCTCGAAAAAGTGAGAACTGCAGCGGTAAGGATGCGAGGGTCACTCCAAATACCAAAAATACAGGTGCACCACTCACAAGTATCATGTGTGACAGTAGTGACGAGGGCGACTACATCTAATCGTGAGGTTAGCCCAGAATTATGTAAGTGCGTACTGGCAGTTGTTGAGCCAGGTAGACTGTAAATCATACTGTAAGGTGGAGGACATTATTTCCACAGGAGAAAAATGAACGACTGATTGTTTATTAAGAATGAAAGTTAGACACGGTGCGTGGCAGTTAAAGAGCGTTGGCGTTGGGTTAGAAAGTCTTCCACAGGGCCAGCGCCAATGCCAATGACAATGTCACCTTGCTCACGCAAGGTCTCTGCCGCCTCATACAGCCCGTTGTACAAAAATAGAGACGTTCGGAGTTTGAAGCTGGGAAACTCTCGGTACGCCGTGCCGTGTCGTCTCAAGCCCACCTGCCATGCCCTGCAATCGTCACCCAATTCCCCACGACGTCAAGCAGACACGGTTGTCGAGATGTCTCAGCAAGAAGAAGTACTGCTTACAAGATCTCAAATCTATTCGCTCACTGGGGTGTAGAGTCGACTTAGCGCTGGACCAACGCCTTGTACAGGCGCACTGGCGAAGCTGATGTTCGTGCGATTGAATGTGGAAGAAGACACATTTTACATTCTCTCGATGTCATGGTAAGGTGATTGTTTTTCTGATTGCTTTTTCTCAGAACCGCCTCAGTTTCTAGAAGGCCTGGTGGAAAGACGACATCTCGTTCACAGAGATGCCTGAGGTTACCATCTGTGTGACATCGATCGAGGTATCGCGTGCTACTGTATGCCGCACATTGGAGCATGCAGGCTTCAGCCGAAAACAGGTAGAATGACATGTTACTCTTGTGCCCTGCAACACATCAAATATTTATTGCTTCACAGCTTACCTGCTAGCCTCGAACGAAACGAGGGACGCCATACCGCTTACAAGATACGATCGGTGAAAAGTTAGTGTGAAGCCCATCAACTTGTATTTGTCGACGAGTTTTGTTTGAATGGAATGACTGTATGGCGGCCTTGGGGCTGGTCTCGTGAAGGCCATCGAGCATGTCTACATGATTTCTTTGTCCGAGGCGAATGTCATGGACAACAGTTTATTCTCTAATTTTTTTGATGATACCGAGTAGCAATTGAGGCCTTGAGGAGTTATGATGAACCACAGCGCCTACCAAATTGGGATATTTTAGTCGGAGATGTACATTTGAAGTCCACCCGTACGTCAAAATTTTACGGACCGCTCTATCGTTCTGCAACGGGCTGTATCTGTCCGATACAAACAGCTTGGGAAGATAACTGTATGTCACCAGGCCCTGACCACGTGTGTGCAATGTGGCCCATCTATGAAGCTTATGAAGGGTCGATATCGGGACGCTCATCCAAGTGGGCCGCAACATTTCCGCCCCGCTTCCTTCTTCCCAGTCACCCTCGCGATGACCCGCGCACAACAACGTCTACTTTCTCAGCTCGCCACGTCCCCCAACGAGCTAGCCTCGGGTCTGGGGCAATGCCTTGAAGCACTTCGTCTCATCTCCGCTCTTCCCCGCGCCTCCCCCGTTTTTGTCCACTATACCTCTGCTGCATCGCCCACAATCAAGGCGTTTGGCAGGGAGCACTTCTCTCGCGTCCCTCTCCGCGTATGTGCTTTCTCCCTTTGGTTGATACCGAGATCCGCAGATCAATGGCCCGCTTTCAGACCGTGATCGCTCTAATCAAGAGCTCGTTTGTCCTCTCTGACCCCATCCGCATCACCACAGCCCTCTTCTACCGGGAAGATGGTACGATCGACCCCACGCCAATCCTTATCGACGAAGACTCGTGGAAGGAGCTTGCCCCATATATACACACCCTCCACGTTGAAGACGACCTCGAGCGTCCTTCGACCGCACGCTCGACGCTTTCTGCAATCACTACACTGTCTGGGACCGCCGTTGCGGTCGGGAATGGCACCACGTCGTCGAGCGTGGGCGCGAGCAGGGGATCGGGCCTCAACTCGAGCGCGTCTGCGTTCATCCCTTCTCCTAACGGGATTTCCGTCAAAACGAGCGACGGTTCCATGGTCAGCCTCCAAGCCCTCCGCAAGCCCGGTTTCTCTCCGTCCTGTGGGTCTTGTGCACCTCGATTGATGGTTCCTTGTTGATGTCTTAGGTCATCGTTAGCACCCCAAGCAACGTCACCCTTTGCCATCTTGGATAGTTCGGACACGTGTGTCTGAAAGAAGAGAGGGCAAATGGGGTTAGTTGACCTGGCGGAGATTAGGTGCATCATATATCAATGTCGAGACTAGAGTGTCTTCAAGGGCAAAAAAGTTTACCAGATTGCAAAATGAAGCCAATATAGATTAGGAAGGCCAGACATTCCAATGACTACCATATTTGCAGCGCATCTCGGCAACTTCCGTTCACCCCGGCAACTCCCGCTCCTGCCGTGGCCATTACACCGCCACACGATGAGATATGTAATCAGATCGCGATCGATTCGAGGATGGGCAACACTGCCTCGATGTTGGCCGCAAAAACTGAATCAATAAGATGGCATTAAGCTCGATCTCCGAGATCATACAAAAAAGGTCAAAGACTTACAACGACCCGGACAACGCTGCGATAATGCGCTCAATACGCCCACTAATCTCCGGATCGCCTGCATTATTTCGCCTTCCTCTCTGCGGCGCAACGGATCTACGTCCGGTTGGGCGCGGAGGCGGAGGACCTCTGCGTGTAATGCGAGGCACAGCGCAGTCCAAACAAGCTACAGCAAGATAGAGTCTGAATCAGTCTCGCATCACATGCCACGTAAGAACCAGGACATACCGCATAGATAGGACTGATAACCCCCACCTCGGGACCGATCCGATCTAGCACTCGGACGACTCCCAATGCGCCCTCGATACAACGATTTCGAGAGGGTCCATATACTGAGATAAACGGTCGATGGAGAGTGACGTGTGCGAGCGCGATCAGATGGACCATAACAAGTACCTGCCCTTCTTCTTGCGTCTGTGACGGGTGTCCATGCAAGCCAGTTGACATCGCCATCACCGCACTCAGGCACTGTTGAAGCAGTGCATCCAACGCTCCGAAACGCGCTCGAAACGCGGGCGACTGGCTGATTGCAGTATCTAGTCCAAACAAGGATTAATTAATAAGAACACGCATTTGGACGAGATAACAGCAAGATGGCGTACCACCATCATATGAAGCAGCGATCGCAGTTGCTTCCCCAAGCAATACCGAGGCCTTTGCATGCATCGCTGCCACGCCATCCTGTGTAAAATCATGATTTGAATCGATCAGAAAATGTTGGACGGCGTTCGACCTCGCCTGAAAATTAATGTCGTGTGACACTTATGCAACAAAAATAGGAAAAACACTGACCTGGTTTGCTTCCCCCGCGCTAGGCCACGGTACCGTTATCATATTCAGCGCGCTTCCGTTTGTCATGAGCGACTGACGAGACTTTTCGTACACCGCACTGAACCACCGATCGAGGGCATACACCGCCCAAAACGCACGCACCCTCTCTTCTGCTTCGATGTCATCCAACGGCTGCGCCCACCTGGCACACGCCGCCAACGTAAACACAGGCACATTCATATTCCCACCTGCCCGTCGCTGTCTCACTGCCCCCTCCCGTGAAACCCGATCTTCTTGTCCAGCGCTTTCCAGTGAGTGAGGTCGCTGATACAACTTCAGCATCATTGCCAGTGCCCATGTTCCACTAGCATAATATCTTGCACCAATCAACTGGCCGATCCGTTGCATATAATACGCCAGTAATATGCCAGCTTGAACTAGGTGGAGAAAGACGGCAGGATCGGGTTCGGCATCAACGGTACTTAGGGCCGAAGCGAGCTGAGTTTGAGTTTGGGAGAGAAGGTTGGAGGAGAGGGTTTGAGTTCGTTCGCGGGCTTGTCCGTGATCCGGTTCGCATATTGACGTGATGTGAACAGACCAAAGTGCAAGTGCACTTCGTAAGGCAGGCAAGACATGGGTGTCTTGGGCACGAAGTCGATCAATGTCGAGGAAGAATCCGATTTCGGCTACGTACGGCGTAATGACGGATAGCCTATGGTACAAGATACAGAGGTGAGCGCACAGTGCGAAACAATGGAGTGGGAAAGAGAAACTCTTACGCGCGACCAGGATGAAATTGTGTGTCAGTCGCGGAATCAGGCCTGTGCAGCTCCGTCGAACCACCTAGCAATCTCGTTAGAATGCTTGAAGGGAGAGCGTTGATATTATACACACTATTTTGTGGTCCACGGGACCGAGCATGCTTCATCGCATGATAGGAGGTCGTCGATGATGCATGTAGTTGGGTTGATCCACTTATTGCAGTGCTAACGGTGGTGCACGCATCCGTGTACGGAGGATGAAGCTGCACAGAAGGAATCGCCTCCTCTGGATTCTCTAACTCTTGTACCCTCGCTTTTAATCGTGCGATATCCTCCTCCAATGTCAACGTCCGCGGACGCCGTGGACCATCGGTATATTCACAATCTTCAACACGTTCACCCCGAAGACAGGGTGTACAGACGGGTTTAAGGCCGTCACATTTCTATTAGGCGACAGGAGTGATGAGTCACTGAGACAATACATATGGTGGCGAAGTGGCAGAGCCTCACCATCTTTCTGCGACTGGAGCGAATATGTGGAGTGGGTACTGACGAACGGGAGCAGACAATGACACACACCGGCACGAGAGGCAGGCTTTGCCTCGCTGTAAGGATGGGCTGGGCGTACTAGATCGACGAGCGTTAGTCGAACTTGGATGATCGACTACTGAAAACATGCTCGTGCTCATTTTGGGGGGCGATGAGAGAAAGCGAGTAGTCGAAAGGCTTGTACGTTTTGTTCGTTGGTTCGTTCCATGATGGACCGCCATGGCTACCCATTTTATAGAGACGCGCTTCATGGAGTAGGCAAACGTCATTTTGTCGTGACGTACTTCTGAAAAGGCAATGACTTCCAAAGTGGTTAGTGTTTGATTTCTTTGACATCTGGCGGAGATTTGACAATGGAGACCGGGTTTGACGGGGAAGTTTCCATCAGACTTAGTTTGGAGTCATGGTGGGGCCGGAGGGAGCGGATACCGACGTGTACGATCGTCATTGCAGCGTCATCCGTCACAGTACAGGTCCATTGCACAGCACCCTTGGACGAGGTACGAGTCTGACAAAGCTTGAAGGCTAAATGAATAATACAACTCGTGTCTTACTAAGTTATAAAGTGGGGCAGACAACTCCAGAACGTTCGCGAAACGACGTGCAATGTGTTTGAAAATTTGAGTCGTCTCATTGGTGGAGACTATGTATGGCGACCGTAAGGCGTCGGATGATGGGATCTGGTGGGACCTGTTCCCCGGTCTCTATCTAAGCCGATAGCGTCTCAGTTGGTACCTGAGTAAAGTGGGCGTACATTGCAAAAGTCAACGTAAGAAAAATCACCGGGCAATGTCCAATTGGTTGTTTGAAAGTTCCGAATTCAGGTTACTTCAAGAACGTCTGCGATGTGACGATCCAATTCTTCTTCGTTCCAAAGGGTTTCATGAACCGAATGGAGCAGCTCTTCCCGTTAGACCGAGGGTGTCGGGTGGATAGTACTAATTGTGAAGTTGAATGCAACGTGGTTAACGTCACCGCCCTCAGCGCTCAGCGCTCAGCATCTTCGGCGCGACAATCGTGGGTACTGAAGAATTTTCAACTTGAAATGAGCTCTGACAACCTTCTTCACAATGTCTTGAACCTGTTCACTGAGTGACCTGCTCCAGAGCTCAAGCGCACATCTGTCATTTCGATTCCGCCTCCTTGCCCGACACCTTCAAATATAATGGCCGTTCTTTGATTACAGGGACCTCCAAGTCGACATCGGGATACCCATAATCTTCAACCAATGGTGGTCTGTTCAGACTATGTAACTTGCTCTGTCCTACTGCGCGTGTTCTATCGCGTGCCAAGGGCACGCGGTGGCCGTAATTGCCCCCTTTCCAGCGCTGCCTCGTGCCCGCTCCATTCCATTTGGCTGTCGCCAGCGGCTTTTGCCTGCCCCATCCCGTTTGCGCCTACCCGACCTGCCGACCTTTCGTCTTTGCCTTCAGACCATCTCGCATTGGTCAACCGTGTCTAGCAAACCAACGTCCTCACCTCCTGACGTTGACTGCCACGCATTATGGCGGACTACCTTGACATAGGCTCCATCCGTATTGACACAAGCTTCGCCCGCCCACATAGCGGCGGACGGGATTTCCCCGCGGATTCCATTCCCAGAGACCGTTATTCCCGCCATAGCGGCCAAACCCAACCTCGCATGCGAGATGTCACCTGGATAAACACCTCCCAATCCCAGCTCCCCTCTGCGCACACCCATACACCGCAAACACCACGGTACGGCCCGTACGGGTTCCAACAGGCACGCACCCCAACGCCAGTTTTACGCAAGTCCGCGCCGACAATCACGGAATCGGAATTAGATGCAGAGTACATGACTGTCAGTGTTGATGATCGCGACGAGTGTCATTATCAGGGGCACGGGTATGGGCTTAGTGAGGTGATGCCTGTGGCTGCGAATGGAAAGAGCGAGAAGAGGAACTTCGTAGGAGGCTTCGTCAGCGGGTTGCGGCGGCTTCCTAAGGTCATGTCCAAGAGCAGGCTGAGGGACCATGGAAAGCTGGAGAGGCAAGGGACTGGAGGGATGCCCGCAGGTATGATTGAGACGGGCCGAACGACATTATCGCGCTACACTGGTCCTGCAATGCCGGGTCTTGCTACGTCCAACTCGGACGACATACCCACTGTAGAGCGCCTCGAGTCGCCCCCGCGCGCTTCGTCGGTATCGCCACACCCACGACACGGAAATCACATCGACAGTGATGCCAGCGCCGATGGGCGACGAGAACGCCTGTTGCTCTCCTCAGTCCGGGAACATTCATTCGAACACACCGACCACAGTTTTCATCCATCATTAGACCAACCGCGCGCGCATTCTCGTTCAGACACCTCCACGTCCAGTCGTGCTCCTTTTGAGCAGGAAGGTGATGTCCCCAATGCCATGTCTACGCCTATCCTCGCAGATGCATCCATCCATGTATCCTCCCCAATCCTTGCCGAACCACGACCCTCTGCTGACTTTATGAAAATGGAATCACCCATCCGTCCTCCCCCGGCTGAATCCATCCGTTCCCAGATCGCCCGCGCAGGCAAGTATGTTCGTGACCTCAACCGACTCCCGTGGATCGCCTCCTCGGGCGTCTCGAGTATCTACGTACCTGGCGAAGCAACGACGCGGCGATACAGCCGACCCATATCCAAGAACAAGGGGTCATCGTGGTACGCTTCCCGCGCGAAACCGATCGATCTCTTCGCGGGGCCCTCGACGACGGGGCTGCTCCCTCTACAACAGCCTCCTCCTTCGGGGACCGGGAATGCTGGCCCCGTTATCCCGGCCCCGTTTATCCTTGGATCGAGCGCCAACCTGCTGTTTACGCAGCCCGCGGGTGGGGGATCAGGTTCACCGTCACATGAGGGACCGCCATCGACAGACAGCCACGGGAGCCAACCACAGCTCTTGGCGCCTGCCTACGTCGCGCAACCGTTGTTCGTGTATCCGTCTGGGTTGCCTCAGCCAGGAGGTCCTCCAGAGGCACAGTTCCCGCGACCGGTGTACATGTTGGCAAATTCGTCCCCGCATTTCATGTCATCCGGACAGGTGGACGGGAGTGGGGGAATGGGCGTTGGGCCAAGATTATTCGTCCCACAGCCGTCGGGGTTACGGACGCCTACGTTTGGATGACAGGCCGTCCATGACAAAATTCCAACCTTCCCCATTGCTCCCGTGTGCGAGGGCTGCTCATATACATTGCATTGCTTTTTATACCTCATTGAATCATCTATCGGAATCAGTCTCGGACGATTGCATACTACGCGTCGTTATCTTTGATGATTTACAATAACTTATTTCCTACGTCGCCTGCAATTCTTGTACAACTGGGGGGGATGGCATTTGCTACGATTTGCAAAATGAGCTGGTGGAGAAGACAGGGAAGCATGGTTAATTCAAGGTTAATTTGTGTGAAAAGACATCTTTCACGTTGAGTTCTACTATACTGTATAGGTCGTTCGATGAGGTTGCTCTGGGAATTTCAGGTGAATATTTCCTTGGTTATGCAAACGTCGAGCGAGGTCGATCACGTAGCACCACAACTTGCTCCCACATAACCTCCACCCATTGGCATTCAATATCCGACACTAAGGACCTTGAGCAAGTAGAAAAGAATAGTAAAAAAATCAGGGGCTACTAACTAGTATCTCCCAAAAACGGATGGGACCTCGTAGTCACTTTACGATGTTCAGTGGATAATCACATACAAAATTCCTTGAACACCGTTTGTCATGGCGCAGCCCTTCACGGGCATCATGCTTTTGTACACCATGCTGCCAAGGTTCGTCATCGGCATACAAGAGCTGTATGACCGGGACCCTCGGTCGCGCAGCCGGGGCATCGACACGGGATTTGGCATATTGACACACCCTATCGCGGGGAAACATGGCAATCTCTGGGATTGCGTTCGCAGATATCGCCATGGGACAATCCGAGGGTAGAATCATGGAGGGGAACGCAGGCGACTCAGAAATGATGGTCCTTCAAGTCGTCGGCGATGGCACACATCAGATCTGAGCAGGATTTTCCCTGGGGCAACCGGACTGAACGCCACGGGGTAGGAGTGGACGAGGTGCCTTCCCCCAGTCTCTGGCTATATGGCCTATTCTATTTCATATATTTACTTGCACTTACGTTGCGCTAGGTACAGGAATGAAAACTCGGGTTGGTGGCAATGTGTCCCTGAGTGATTGTCCCGACGAATGTTTATTGAATCTGTCTGTCTGCGTGGCGTTCGACTTGTTTCGCTGACCAAGACATTTTATGGACTCACCTTTGTGCGCAGCCATGAACCACAAACACCGTATTCCAACGACGGAGTCAGCGTTCCAACCGCGCCTAGAAGCCTTGGTGGACAACCGCTCGCGACTTTTTCCCTCACTGCCCTTTCTTTCCAATACTGTTTCGTCCTCATCAACTGCGTCCGATGGAAAGCCGTCTGTAACATGAAAGGCGTCGGGAATGTGGCAACCCAGCTAGACCTGAGACTTACCGCATGAGAGATTTACAACGCAAACTGTCACTCTGTCGCCTACTCCTAGTATGCGCCTTCGTCGGACCTTTGCCAGAAGCGCCACTTATCGTTTGGCGTAGCCGACCGAGGCTCAAGCGCTCACTGATCATGGCATCGACCAAACCCAGACATGGATTCTGGTGAAGTGCCGTATATATACATCACCCTTGCATTACAACCCTCCTTCGTTTCATTCTCCTACCTATATTGGATGGTAATGTGTGGGCGGCGTACCACACGCATTTGTAGTTGTATTCACGATGACCTATGTTCCGTGTCGCCCATTATCCTCCCGTAACTAGTGAGGGCGTGTCCGAGATAATGCCCGTTGCGGCGGTCCACAAAAGACTCCGCGTACTGAAAGGATAGAGGTGGAGGATGATGAGTTTGAGTCAGAGGACGTCTTTGACAATGAACTCCGATTTACCGTGTACGACGTTGCGGGTATATTTGTTTACAAGGACTGCAAAGTCAACAGAATCCGCCTATTGTTGGAAGGCTTCTCCCCTTCACCAACTGGCGATTTGCCACCGTGCTGCTGTCTTTGCCGCAGGTGGAACAGGATGGCGGCAATGCGGATGTCAGACGGAGGAAAGTTTGACCGGAAGACAAGCGCTGAAGGCACGAGTTCGGACGAGAGCAACAGTGGCGATGTGTTGGCGAGTAACTTCTCACTTTCCCAGCGCTCCTTCCGTCCTTGACTGGTTTGACCACTCACACATTATTTTTTCCCCGTTTGTGTCATGTCTTCCGGGTTACAGTCCATCGTGGAGCTTTTCCGGCTAACCAACTGTGCAAGCGGTACGCACTCTCGCTGTAACTTTGGTCAGTGTGTAAGCTTATAGTTTGACGCAGTCATTCTAGCCACTGGTGTCATATATGATTATTGTGGGTGGTCCACCTATACATGTCGTGATTTGCAGTGACCCGTCATTACTAATACTGCAGCCATCACGTTTTCGAGAGAGGTATTTGGGTGCATCTGCATCATACTCCGTGCTAATGTTGAACTGGGAAGGTAGAATACATTTGGGTAAGGGCCTGGCAGTTAGCACCCGAGTACTCCATCCTGATAGTACCACAGAGCAGATCCTGGACATGGATATCTACGTTGTTTCTTGTGGTATGTATAGCAACCCACTTGTTTGGTCTCCCTAGAAAGGTAACTATTTCGAAGGTCCGTTACCTAGGAATTTGTCATGTTTTGTAAGTCGCCTGCGTTCATATTATTGTTTGACATGTGAACACTGAATCCATTTTTAAGACTAGCGTCATTCGGTGCGCCCAAGTATGCTGAGTATTGGATGATTTTCTGATCAAATATACTTGCAGCTTTCAGTACTCTTTTTCCTGCTTCGGTGGTAGTCAGTCATTCTGTTCTACATCTTATCTACCGCTCCTAATCAACATGTTCTTATAGATGTATGATCCTGATTCCACCTACAGACTGCATTGTTGACGATTGCACAGGTGTAAGCACATCAATCTATGACGCATTGTCAGATTGTCGAATTGAGGCCGGCTATTCCAAAGGTACTGTTTCGTATCTAGTAAATCAATTTTTGTTACTACTGTTCAATGCCGCTGTCGATTGTAAGTTACATCTTTCTGATACATGTCTGTATGCGCTCATTTTAGTTACAGTGGTTATGATTATGCGCATTTATGCGATGTGGAGTAGGTCCAAGATCATTCTTGGTCTCCTCCTTTGCATATTCGTACCGGAAACGATCATCGCCTTTGTTTTCGCTGCTACTTTTGACAACCCCAACACCTACATGTCTAGTATGTCCGAGACTTCTTGCATACTACCTTATCCTGCCCTTTTCTCCAGTGACAACCACCCAGATTCTTGATATCTCGGTTTGCAGTTTGACGTATAACCTTCCATCGCCACTTTGGACGTACCTGACCCCCACTTTCACCATGTCCGCTGCGTTATTAATTCTCCCTGTTATCCGAACGTCGAAGGTGTCGATTGATATGTACAAAGCAACAAAGAAGTGGCAGCCAAACCGGTACATGAAGCTTTTCGTGAGGGATGGAATCCTCTACTTTTTTGTGTACGTCTCCGCTTTTCTGCCCGTTTCCCTCATTTCCATGTTCTTTGCGCGCGCCATTTTATTGACGCGCACACAAACTGATCACTTGGACAATCTATCCCTTTTCATTAGGCGCTCACTATACGATATCCAGTGGGCAATTGCATATGCAATGGAAAATCAGTCAAATTTGTCGAATCCGTTCACGAATTCTTTAAGCTTGATGCTTTTGTTCTCCATGCTGCCCCGGTTCATTATCAACTTACGAGAGCTCTATGACCGAGACATTCGCTGTCATCGGCAAGGCATCGACACCGGTTTTGGTGCATTCTCGCGCACCCTTGCTTGTGAAGATGTAATAGCGTTCGCGGATGTCTGCACGCAAACCGAGGGTCAGATCATGGAGGTGCATACTGGTGACTTGGAGATGCTTGCATTTGAAGTGATCAAGGATGGACATCAAGGTAGAGCTGGGATTGAATATCGCACACCAGACGAGAGAGGACAATGACTAGGTGTTCCTTACGAGTATAGATTGGGCATTGACTTGAACTTGTCGAAATTTTCGTTGTCGATCGTATCTGTTGTTTACCAAATGTCATGTTATGGGCAGCTCCCAGATTACTATGGGTTGTTGGCATACTACCAGACAGAATGTTGGTGGGTACTTGTGGTCATCATTTCAGAGCAAGTGATTAGTACCCCACCCGCCGGCATCACTTGGATTCATTCACATGCTTGGACTGATCATCAGACTGCGTGGGAAATCACCAGGATCATGTCTCCAAAACTGGCGAGTTTGTTTTCCTTTTTATCTTTTCTTTTTCCATCGATCCTAAAAAATAATTCCCTTCGCCTGTCTGGGATCCATGTGGTGCTATGATGAATCAGAGTCGGACAGGTCAACTTACATGCTCTCTGGACTACGACGCAAGAGATTCGCAAGGCCTGTCACTACATCGTCGTTATCCCTTCACCCGCTGTGCAGAACTTGGCGGGCGTACTTCTGGCAGCTCTGCTGGTTGCGAATCGTCTTTGTGATCGATTGTGCTGGCATCTGTGGACCCTTGAACCAGAGTCCCCATTCCATTCTCCACACATTCCCATCCTCGCTTAATCAAGTTTTGGAGCCATGGTCTATGGAGAGTTTCCGATCTATCCCAATCCCTCTGACCACATGAATAATCCTGGCATGTTCCCGCCAGGGATTTCAGACGCGCCCGGCCTTCAGGCAAGATGGTGCTCCGATGAGAGGCAGGCCGTTCGTGGTACTGTCATATTGGGTCCCGACTCTTCTGAGGGCGGAGTTGAGATTCAACGTTCCAGATCCTGATTGCGTACTAGTGATTCCACACTGTCGTCGCCGATCTGAGTCCTGATAGTCATGCTCGTAAGTTCCCACCCCTTGAGATATCCGCAACTCGTCCTGATAAGGTTCTGGGGTGCAACTGGATTTGTTCTAGTTGAAAGCGTGTCGGCACAATTGGGGTACTCGTCGCTCTGGCGTGTGTGTAGAACCTTGAAAGCGGCCCATACCTTGAGTTCCTTTTGAAGTTTACAATGTCTTATTATGGTTACCTCGTCTTCTTCAGCTCCCAGGAGAACTCGGTCTTAGAATCAGAAAATTTTCAAGCAGAGCTGGCTGGACAGCCAATTTGACTTGCTGCTGACCCTGTTGGTATTCTTTTTCCTGTCTTCAACTGCCATGGGCTTATACCGCTAGTAGTGGATAGCAAGGCCACGAATTCCTGGCAGTGGTCCGACGCGCCTTGGTGTAGGCCCACACCAGTATACTAGGGACATTGCCAGTAATGATTGCGTGATGTGACTCATTCCTGGGCCCAGCACCAGTACCATCACTGCGATATGGTTGTATTCGTGAGCGTCATCAGTTCAAATATGCATATGGCGCGTGAGAATGATATTGATCACCGTCTAGTCGGCAGCAACCAAGGTTTTGTGCCCTTGAAAATGAACTTCCTCCGTTTCATCAATCATTCTGATGGCGCAAAATTCTGTCAAAGTAGATTTAAAATTCATTAGGTTCTGGACTGTTTGCACGACTACATCGGCACCTCGAAAAGAAAGCTCCAAAATCGTGTTGGAGGGTAATTACCGCAATCCACAGCCCGCTAACGAACAATTAACAAATACGGGTTTGGGCCAAGGGTGACCGGTTGACCGGTGACCGTTAACTTCTAAGAGAGATTCACACTCCACCCGGCCGCATTAGCAAGCACTCCGCAAATATCACCAATCAATCACCGCATATCAGCTGTTCAATCAGAAGTGAGGCAAGCCTCTTCGGATCTTAACTACACCTTTCTGGTCCAATACCTCGACATGGCTGACATAGCTATCAAATTGTTTTACTGATGTATGTCCCTCAGACTGTATCACGGTCTTCCTTGCACCACCACAACCTCAGATGCCTTTTGCCAATCCAAGCATCATTGGAGCTTGGATCTACCGATCCTTGGCCAAATGTTTCCAATGGCCAATACTAATGGAGAAAGGCAGAGAATGGAGAAGAACCTTGTTCGCGTTCATTAGTCATTATTGACGCCATGCCATTATTCCAAGCTTTCCTAACCCAGGAAAGTGGGGTGAGTTTCAAAAACATCCGAAACCCTTTCATTCATGAAATGTCCGTGTCCAGGTATACATTTGGATGTTAATCAGATAGCGAATATGTCTACAGCCACGTTCATTGTCTGTGCAATTCCATTGGATAGCCCGGACCAGAGTCTCATCACCTAGGCGCAATCAGATAGGTATTCAATTATTGATGCTATCCTGAAGGATCCACTTTGCAACCGCACTGTTGCCGTCAGCCGACAGTAAGTCCAGACTACGTCGTAAGCATGATCAACTCGTGCTGATAAAGTTTTGGTGTACAGCTGGGTTCGAAGTCCACTTTGAGAGAGAGATGTTTCTTGGGGTACCCGTCCCTTCGGCTCGTGGAACCTTGGGAAAAACGTTACACATTTGATGACATCGTTTTCCCCTCTTTCGCCCACGACGGAGCTTTTCGAGAGGTATAAATTAAGCCAAGTGCTGGTGACCAAGGATCACATTCCCGACATCCTATTATCTCATATATTTCCGATGTCTACCGCACCTTACTTTCTCTACTCCAAGCTCCCGGGAAACCCCAATCTCGGCATCTGGTACCTCACCGCTCAGCAAGAGCAAGCTAGCGAACAAGCTGCGCCATTTGGTCAGCCTGTTCGGCTCGCTGC
>JBBPRO010000024.1:0-40078 GCA_038093055.1 Boletus mariae | reverse complement strand
TAGTCTAGGGCATGACCCTGACTTTGTAACTATGGAGTGGAAATGGATGGAAAATAAACTAGGGCAGAAGAATCGAAGGGATCAATGCATAACAGTAATGAGACGAAGATAAGATAACAGTAACTGACGAATGACAGCGAATCCGAATCGAAATGGGCGTGATACGACGAATCCAAAGATTCCGGATTGAAACGATAAAGGCGGATGAGACGAGTACGTACCGGATACACTCGGATGGGCGATAAAATGTGACGACGATGTCTTGATGACGATGCTAGATCTGTAAAGGATGGGAAAAACGCTCCCTTCACACCTAGAGAGGCACGACTCTCTACAGCATTAATAACGGAGACCCCTTCCTAGAACCTAATGCCCAAGACTTCGACCTTTGCACACTACGACGATTTGACAATCGCGATGCACACGTTTTCCTTTATGGTCTTCAGTCCCTCACCCCGCTGTGAGGGGTCCCCTAGGCTTGAACTCCATGTATAAAGCAGCCCCACCTCTTGCTTTCTTGGACTCCAGCCCCCTTCGATATTTTTACTTGCTCAATCTCGCTCTCACCTCGTCTCGTCTCGCCATCGCCGCCATGCCCAGCACACCATCTCTTTCCGTGTCTCTGGACACTCTCACCTTTGATGCTATCGATACCACAACTCCTCAAGTGCCCGCTGATCAGGTTGAATGCTCTGAGTCGTCAGCGTTGCGGAACTCGCTACTCCATACCATTGCGCACCCAAATGTGGCCTGTCGCAGTCTTGTGGAGACTTTGGCGCCTAAGAACAACCCACGCCCCTTCCCAAGGGGTGTCATGCCAGATATGGCGGACTATTGGGTAAAAGGGTCTGGCGAACCCATTTCCCTGAGGTTTTCTGCAAAAATTTGCTGGATTGGTCAATTCACGAAGTTCGGGCCATATTTCAATCTCTTGAATAATGGGGTACGTCTACCTAATTATATGCTATTGTCATATTTACGCAGACCTCCATTAGCTTGATATTTCTGCACTCAGGAGAATCCGAGCGCAATTTGAGCTCAAACTTCTTAACGAGGCTGATCAAGACCAATCCCCACCGGACGCAATCAAGTGTTTGGATACGGCACTGAGAAGCCTGATGCACATATATGATAAAACGGAGCTCGTAAAACAGGCTTCCGGTGAGTCATACTTGTCCATCTATTGCGTTGGTGAGTCCTGATGAATGCGAAGATGGCGATAAGAAAATAGGTGTTACACCCTTCTGGCGGTCTTACGGACCTGGTCGTGGAGACTACTTCTCCTTACTCGTTCTAACCGATCCATTGTTTGGAAGTCTCCCAGTTACCCCGAGAGTTATCGCACCAAAAGTTTCGCTCAATGATATTGGAAGTACGTGGTCCATTTTCCCTTTCTATGATGCACTGTTTAAATAGTTGGTGTAGGTTCTGGAGGTTGCCTCAGTCCAAGCAAGGCGAGGACAGATGCAGCCCATCGTGCTCGAGCCACGGTTGCAGCTGCCGCTACGGCGACAACCCCGAGGCCTATTACAGCCGCAAGCAGTGCATCGGCAGGTGTGTCGTTTCTTTTCCCTCTTGGTGTGGAATAAACTGAACTTCTTGGATTTGCAGGATCAGTTATTCGTATAGATGATCTGCCCGACCCTTTGGGGCGTTATGGTGGACTCTTGGAGGCATACCCACCGCTCCGGGATGCAAAGGTGCTCGCTCCTGACGTTTTTCACTCGAACAGGGTCCGTATTAGCCCTGGTAACTATCATGAGGAATGCAGCGACGAACAAATTGTGGAGGTTGAGGTTAACCTAAAGTTGTACGTTTCAGCGATCATGATAAGGTTGAGAGGGTTTTAACAATGGCACTAATCTAGGTGGAACATATCTGGCAACAAATTGGCTAGGTATAATGGCTTTGGTGACGAGCAATACGATGGCTCTCGGATTTACCAGCTCGCTCTCAAGTCCATGAGATTCCTCCCATACCACACATATACCAAAGAAGTTTTGTTGGTCTCCGCATGTTCCGTGACCAAAGGGAAAAGGAAGGCTGATGGCTTGCACACTGAACTGGCAGGGGAGTCTCTTTCGAAAAAAGCTGCCATCGCTCTGACTCCCGATGATGATGAGGGTGATATGGAGACTGATGCGTTCTGATATTGTGACATATGGGTAGACAAAGTACAATAAGTACATGGCTGGTCTAAGTTTCTTGTAACAAGGGGGTGAACCAATATAAAAGTTTTCTTGGGGAACGTAGTAGTGTGCTCACTCACTTAGTTGACACCCGGTTACTATTATCGAGAGAGTCGGGGATTGGTGCCTCTGGGCACCGCTAGGATGAAGTAGTGCATTAATGTTTATACTAGAGTCACTGCTGAGTTGTTTACCACCAAATTGCCCTCAGGCACTATTGTGGGTATCCTGTGATATCCTGTCATCAGCAAACTAGCCATCTCACTTCCAGCTTTCCAGGAATCCCAGACAATCCCAGGAATCATAACCCCTATTCTAGACTTCATGATCCTAACACTGATAATTCTCACCCCTATTCTAACCTTGATAATCCTAACACTGATAATCCTAACCTGATCTAATCCACCAAAAAAGTGTAGTAAAAGTGTACCAAAACAGCATACATAAAGTGTCACTGCCACAGCATCCAAAATTGCTCTAAGTCTAAAAATGCCAAAAATGCCACCAAATTCTCTACCTCATGTGGGCCAAGCCATATATATGGGGTAAGTCCATTTCTACACTTTTCTATACTTTGCTAATAACACCTACACTTTATTCAGTACACTTTGGTAGTCAAAAAAGTGTACACTTTTGGTACACTTGACTACACATTGAAACTACACATTATCCAGTACACTTTGGCACACTTTCTAAACATTGTTTACTACACATGCTGACTAGACTTGTTTGCTACACTTTGAATATACTCTGACTACACTTTGTTTACTACACTTTGGTACACTTTTGGTACACTTTGCTGACTATACTTTTCCTAGACTTTGTTTACTACAATTTGGTAGTCAAAAAAGTGTACACTTTGCTACACTTTGACTAATCTTTCTTTGCTACAATTTGGTACACTTTGGCTACACTTTGTCAGTCACAAAAGTGTACTCTTGTAGTACACTTTATTGACTACACATTTACTAACCTTTGTTTGCTACACTTTGGTAGTCAAAAAAGCGTACACTTTTGGTACACTTTGGTACACTTTGCTGACTACACATTTTCTAAACATGTTTGCTACACTTTAGTAGTAAAAAATGCAAACACTTTTGCCACACTTCATCATGTATCCCAGGTCTCCAGAGTCTCTAGACTATCCAGATTCATAAGTTAGCATACCAGAGTATCCAGCTGGTGTTCTGGGGCTCTGGAAAGTCCTTTGGCCAGTACTGGCCAGAGGGGGACCTTTCTGGGATTGCTGGGGGTCTGTATAGATCTGGCCAGAGCATAGTTAGTTTGCTAATGCATCACAGCACTTACTACCATGTCTATCACAACTGCCCTCAAGTTTACCTTTCAGATGATAGGATACCTTGCATGTTTAGCTGCCATGGTTGTTTCTATCATTTTCCCATCAATGTCCACATTCATTGCATGCTACCTCAAAATCAACAAGATGCTTCTATCTAGCTGGATTACCTGTGGCAGCGTTGTTATTGGCATCATCATTGTCACAATATCTGTGTCATCATTCTGTGCTTCAATGATCTTTGGTAGATTCTACACCCTATTCACTGTTTGCATTAATCTAGGAGGTCTGCTTGGCACCCTTTCTTTGTTCCACTGCTTCAGTAAGCTTTTATCTATAATGAACTTGATCTATGTTCTCATTACTTAAGACTTTGGATGGGCTCAATACCTACTCATTCCTCTCATCATTACAATTTATCAGGGGATTCACATGGCCTTCCTCAAGTATGTACTAGCAAAGAAACAAGTGTTGGCCTTCCGAGTAACACTTACCGACCTCTTGCCAGCAGGATAGACAACAGGTAAGTTCACTTGGTTTCTTGATCATCTCACTGATTGAAGGTTTATTGCAATAATCATGATGGGGGTGGATACCATGGAGCATGCTGAGACAGTTCATGACAATGATGATCAATTTTCTCTATTGGATTATTTTCACCTTATGAGTATCTTACTATTCATTGTCTGTCAATCACAATAAAACATTTTTTAGTCTGAACCTTTCAAGGAGCAGGTTCTGAGTTACACCATCAGCAAACTAACTAGTGATGACACAGATATTGTGACAACAATGATACCAATAACAACACTGCTACAGGTAATCCAGCCAGATAGAAGCATCTTGTTGATTTTGAGATAGCATGCAATGAATGTAGACACTGGTGGGAAAATGATAGAAACAACCATGGCAGCTAAACATGCAAGGTATCCTATCATCTGAAAGGTAAACTTGAGGGCAGTTGTGATAGATATGGTAGTAAGTGCTGTGATGCATTAGCAAACTAACCATGCTCTGGCCAGATCTATACAGATCCCCAGCAATCCCAGAAAGGTCCCCCTCTGGCCAGTACTGGCCAAAGGACTTTCCAGAGCCCCAGAACACCAGCTGGATACTCTGGTATGCTAACTTATGAATCTGAATAGTCTGGAGACTCTGGAGACCTGGGATACATGATGAAGTGTGGCAAAAGTGTTTGCATTTTTTACTACTAAAGTGTAGCAAACATGTCTAGAAAATGTGTAGTCAGCAAAGTGTACCAAAGTGTACCAAAAGTGTACGCTTTTTTGACTACCAAAGTGTAGCAAACAAAGGTTAGTAAAAGTGTAGTCAATAAAGTGTACTACAAGAGTACACTTTTGTGACTGACAAAGTGTAGCCAAAGTGTACCAAATTGTAGCAAAGAAAGATTAGTCAAAGTGTACCAAAGTGTACCAAAAGTGTACCAAAGTGTAGTAAACAAAGTGTAGTCAGAGTATATTCAAAGTGTAGCAAACAAGTCTAGTCAGCATGTGTAGTAAACAATGTTTAGAAAGTGTGCCAAAGTGTACTGGATAATGTGTAGTTTCAATGTATAGTCAAGTGTACCAAAAGTGTACACTTTTTTGACTACCAAAGTGTACTGAATAAAGTGTAGGTGTTATTAGCAAAGTGTAGAAAAGTGTAGAAATGGACTTACCCCATATATATGGCTTGGCCCACATGAGGTGGAGAATTTTGTGGCATTTTTGGCATTTTTAGACTTAGAGCAATTTTGGATGCTGTGGCAGTGACACTTTATGTATGCTGTTTTGGTACACTTTTACTACACTTTTTTGTACACTTTTTTGATAGACTTTTACTACACTTTTTTGGTGGATTAGATCAGGTTAGGATTATCAGTGTTAGGATTATCAAGGTTAGAATAGGGGTGAGAATTATCAGTGTTAGGATCATGAAGTCTAGAATAGGGGTTAGGATTCCTGGAGGTCTGGAAAGACTGGGATATTCTGGACTCTGGAACTCTGGAATATAGTCCTGGGATTGTCTGGGATTCTTGCAAAGCTGGAAGTGAGATGGCTAGTTTGCTGATGTGGTGGTTTGAACAAGGCCAATTAGGGGAATGCACAATTGTGATTCATCCTATCTGAAAAAGCTAACTGGATGTGACTGACAATGAAGTAAATAATCAAGCAAATAAACAACAAAAATGAAAGCCAGTCTATATGATTGCATAGGTTCCCAGACAACAATCTCAATGTCATCACCAGCCTCCAATGCAGGACCTGTTATTATGTTGTGCATCTTGGTGGGTTTCGTGGTGTGATGTTCTTGAACTATTGATCCTGAACACGAAGGTGCTGCCGATATCCCTGCAGAGCCACGAGCCCCTTTGGATTTGCCACCCTTCAAGCTAGGCGCAGATATAGACGTGACGGCTTTCGGAACGGTGACCTTGGCATTGGTAGCTGCTGAAGCCATCGCTGCGGCAGTCGCCAAATGCGACTCCTTGTCACCAACCCATGAACGAGCAAACCAACGACCGCCCGCGATAGTACCTCGAATCAGAAAAGACTGTTGTCTTACGTCCTGACTTTGACTAGTACATACGTGTTCTGTTACTGTCTTCCGCTTTGTTTTGCTTGCACAGGAATGCAATCCTTTTGTTATTCTACTGCAAGGTAGCGCGGACACGATATAGCTAGCCGAAAATGCAAGCATGGGAGCCAACAGCGAAGAGGTGGGTATAGAAATGTGTGTGACTTGGGCGCAAGCGCAGATGAATATCCCATTAAAAATCGCCCCAATTACGCTTGAATTTGTACTGCATGCGTTCCTAGTAATCAGCAGTCCGTCCAACATCTCGGTCGTTAAAACATGTATGCATACCTTGTATGGTAAATTCTTTCTGCAATACAAGATCAGACATGGATGGTCTCACGCCAAAAGAGCAATACGGACCTCATCTTCTCGACCGGCGACTTGGGCTGCTTGTAACCCTCCTCACCCGTCCCCCACGCTGACAAATTCTCCTTGTCCTTGTCGATATCCTTGTACTTTGTCTCGGGGTCCTGCTTGAGCTCGCCCCGCACGATCTTGGGCCTCGACTCGGGTTGCTGGGACGGGTCGTGTGCGCGCAGCGCTTCCTCGACAGAGATGCCCTGGAACTTTGCCTCGCGCTCGGCTTCTAGGATTTCAATAGTTTCGTGGTGCGCAAAATGCTCAAAGTCCTCGGGGTGGCTGTACGACTCATCCGTCTGCGTCTCGGGTGTGGAATGGAATTGTTCTGCGAGGGGGTGAGTGAGTGGTGGGCACGATAGAGAGGGGCGCACCTTCGTGGTGGAGAAAGAATTCTAGGGGGGGCGTGAGCTTCAGAGATGCGGGTGGAAACAGAGACGTACCGCTCTCAACGTCGTAGTGGTGCCCCTCGGCACCAATGTCATCAAACGAGGGAAGGCCTTTGAGCCCGGCTTCCTTGAACTCGTCGGGGGTGACCTTGCCGTCGCCATCCTTGTCCAGCGCCTTGAGGACAGTGTCGACGACATGGTCCGCCTTCGTTTGATGTTCGACTTCGTCCTAGGAGAGGTGAGATGCGGTCATGTACGAGAACGGGGTGCTTGCCTTGGATTTCTTTTGGGAATAGACGTGGTGAACACCGTAAATGGCCTCTATTTCTTCGCGGTCCCATACGCCATCGCTACCCGACAGAGCTCAGCGGGCGCAAGCAAATGGTACGGGACTTACCGGTTGAGGTCGTGCAACTGGAAGAAGCTCTGGAGGTCAAACTCTTCGCTGCAAATAGAGTCCTTAGCGGCGCTCGCAACCATGGAGATTGAATACACACATGTGGTGTTCCGAAGCCATCTGCAACGGAGAAATGAAGAGTTGGCAACCCGGAATTGGAATATGGACGTACATGACGGACGGCGTAGTCGGCGCCGGCGTGCTTCGCGTTTTCGCCAGTACCGTCGTGGTCGCCGTGGGCGGCGACCAGCGCTGCGAAAAGGATGGATATTGCCGTCAAGGGATGCATTGAGACTGAAGTGGAGACGACGCGAGGGACCTTAGTTCGACTCGGCGGACCCCGATCACCACTCAACTAGGAATGCGTTCTATATTGCTAGTCTAATCTATTTGGATGGTATTCGACCTTGTGGTATACTCACCATGCTCGTCTGACAACACCGTCCGTCAATGCCTCGAGTGCATCCCTGGCCTCGCTCGCAGGAAGTACCCCAAGGACTTCCCTCGCCTTTTCAGCGTATGCTCGTGCGAGATCACGTGTGCGGGAGATGCCCGACGACGCATGGATCAATGAGAGCGCCTATCCAAATCATTGACAATAAGGAAAAAGAAAGAGGGAGCGATGGACTCACACGTTCGACATCCCCATCATGCTTGAACCCACGCGCGATCAGAGGCTCCAGCTCTGGATACTCTTCAGCAGCGTACAGCACTGGACCGGTCGCGAGGCCCAGACGAAGATCAGCCCCTGAGCCTGGTTTGCCAAGTGCAGCCGAGGATGAGAAATCCAGAATGTCGTCGACAAGCTGAGACCGCGTTAGTTGGATAGGTGGTATCCAAGCGATCAGTGACCCACCTGGAACGCGATGCCGAGATTCCGTCCATAAGCATACGCGACTTCCTTCCAGACCTCATCCTCTCGACACCCTCCCAAAACGACCGCAGCGCGCGCACCCTTGGCAATCAACGATGCAGACTTGAGATACGTCTTTTTGAGGTATGTATTCCACCTGTCCGGCACCTCGGCATGCGTAGGCGCTGCATGTAGGCTCAACAAGTCCACCTCGGTAGTCGGCGCACCCGTGCCCTTCATTTGCAGAATCTCGCCTTCGACCAAGTTGGCGATCACGCTCGCAATGAGCTCGACGACTTCACTGTCACCGAGTCGCGAGAGCGCCGCACTAGCTCGGCCCAGCAAAAAGTCGCCCCCGAGGACGGCGAGCTTGTTGCCAAAGGCGGCTGGCGCAGAGGGTGCACCGCGTCGGAGGTCCGAGTTGTCGATGACGTCGTCGTGGAGGAGGGATGCCACGTGTATCATTTCGACTATCTGCGCGAGACGGACTTGGGTGGGGAGTAAGGTGTGTGATAGCGAGATGGCGGACTCGGCGAAGAGAGATGCGGGCGGTGACGGGTATGCGTTCGTTGTGGGTGGACAGAGGTCAAAGGGGGCGTTGAAGGAGGTGGTGTGGTCTGGCATGGAGGGGTTAAAGTCATTGAGCACGTCTGGACGCGAGAGGGGTGCGTCGAGCTGCTCTGCGCTGAGACGCGAGTGTTCCGCATGCCAGAGTTTGAGCGGGAAATGTGAGCCGAGGCCATTCGTCGCGCGCGAGAAGAGGAGGATGAGGAGCGGACGGAGCTGTTTTGACGGGTGGTGAAAGTAGTAGGCCGCAATTTCGGAGAGCGTTGGATGCGAAGAACCGAGCAGGTTGAGGAGACTGGTGCGGACGTGGGCTATCTCTCCTTTGAGCAGCGCGTACGGGTCGACCGTCGTGGACGACGCCAGCGGCGACGAACGCACCGACACGGTCTGCGGCGCTGCAAACGCACTGGCCGACTGACGACGCGCATGTCGAACGAGTCTTGGAAACAACGCAGGACGAGACAGGCGCAGGGTCGACGCTCTGACACACGTCGACATCGTCGTCGTCGTCGTCAAAAGACTCGTTTTTTCCCGCGTATGGAATTACAGAAGGAGTACTCGAATCACTTCAACCCCCGTCCAGGCGACGTCGCCGTACTCTGCGTCCGACTCTTGCTCCCATTCAACGACCCCGGGGTCGTCACCGTCGCGCCCATCGAACCCCGGTGCTTGTTCACCGACGGCGCAAGAAACGTCGCCAACTTGCGTGCCTGTATATTGCTCAGTCCGACGTCGACCGCGACAACCAGCACACATGCCTTGACGCGCATCACATCCCAGTCCGCCTCCATCGTCCCATTCACCGCGAGCAGCAGCAGCGGCTCCGTGTCCTCGCCAGACACATCGCCTTCCACCGCGAGCACAAGAATTCTACCCAGCTGTGAACGTGTCAATAGTAGTCCTAGTACGCTGTTAATAGAATCACCTCGCTCTCGACCATCCCCTCGCCCTGGCCCCGCGTCTCAGCCCACACCTCCGCACCAAGCCCAGCTGCCATCCGGACCTCGTCCTTGGACCTCGGTGGTGCAGTGTCCGCACGCGACTCTCCGCTGGCGACGCTGCCGGATTTAGAACCCTGTGGCGTGCTACTCGGTGAGCCACTCGACTTGACAGAATTTGGGCTCGAGGGTGCGGGACTGCCCGTGCTCGATTGCGATGCATGTATCAACGTTTGCGCCAAAGTGCTCTCTGGCGTCGTCTGAGAGGCATATGACACTAACGCGCCTTCGGGAGTGAACAACAGGGCAGTGTGTATGGATGGCGGAGCGAGTAATTGGGATAGATATGTGTGCAGGGAGGGGAGGATGAGCATCTTGTTAGTGGATCGAGTTTAAGTTGAACATCGATAGCAGAGATAACATTCACCCGACGACGTGCACGAGGACAAGTACATTCCATGTCAGGGCAGATAAAACAAGTCCAAAGTAACATTAAGTAACAGAGACCTTCCAGTTCGTATCCCCAATGGTCAGCACACCCTCCTCGTACCAGAATGTCGTCAAAGAATGCATACAGATGGGTACAAAACACCATCCAATAATCTCCGTATACGATATCAGCCCACTTTTCCACTTTGCTCGACGCTCACGTTTTGCAGCAGTTGGACGACACTCTACTTGCGCTTCTTCAGTGTGCTCTCGTCCTTTTTCTCTCCACCAGCAGGGGCAACAGGCGCATTCTCCTCCTTCTTGTCGTCTGGCGTGGCCGCATCCGTCTTCTTTGCGCTTGGGGCCTTGGGGATGGGCTTCTGTCCAGCACCAACCAAGCCAAACAATGCACCCAACAGGGCAAAGAACGTGACAATAGCACCGAGCAATCCAGCAGCAGTCTCAGGGTGGGACGTAAGCGCAGAAACAGGGTCTTCGCGAGCATCATCGAGGAATAGACCAATCTTGGCGCGCACAAATTCAACAGGGTCCGAAGCAAAGTCTGGAATCTCCTCGTCCTTGATAATGTCTGAAGTTGCTTTCGTGGCTTCTTCGAGAGCATGCTTGACACCCCAGGTTTCCACACGCAGAGCCTCGGCATCCTGAGTAGAATGTCCCACGTAAATGTTGTCAAAAAGGATGTCCTCGGTCATGGTCCATAGCTCAATACCAACACCACCCTATACAGACATGAGCACATGAACACAAGGATGCTACAGGAAAACACACAATCTTGTTGAGGTGCTTGACTGGTTCGGAGTCTTCAAAGAAGCCGGAGTTAGCAATCTTACGGGGTGCCCATTCGCCCTTGTATTCCGGGTTGTCGATCATGGGCGCATACCACTTGCCCTTGTATTTGGGGTTGGCCTTGAACGGACTGTAGACACATTCTCGCATTAATTGAAAGCTGACGTGGCAATGCAAAGCAACATACCGTTTCCATTCACCACAGCCAGGTGCCTCATCACACGCAGAGTTACGGACAGTAGGTGCGATCCAATCACCATCCTCTTCGTCATCCCATTCCTCGGGCTTCTCGGCATCTGAAGAGTCGTCAGTCTCATTGAAGGTGTCCTCCAACTGAAGCTTACCAGGGTCAGCAATGGTGTCAGGCTCGTTGTCTAGCCAACCCTCAGGCTTGACAGCATCCTCATCTGGGATCTCGTAGGGCTCATTCTCGTCCCAGTCCTCGGGCTAAACGATATCAATGACAAAATCACCCGAATGAATGAAAATAACGCCTACCTTGACGGCTTCAGGGTCAGGAATTTTCTTGATGTCTACCCAGTCTACAGGCTTGGAATCCTCGGGATCGTCGATCTCTTGGGAAGGGTTGACAGGGGGCGTAAAGTCCTCCAAGAGGTTGCCCGACTTTTCTACTTCGCCATTAAACTGGACCTCGTACGTGTTATCGGGGCTTTATCGTGGTCAATAACGAAACCCAAAACACACTCGAGAACCGACTCACTTGACAATGAGGGTGTAAATGTTGGTGTCCTTGCCAAAAGTCGGCTTGGGAGGAACACTAAGGTGCTTTTCCTCATGCTCGCCAGTCACAGGGTTCTTGTGACGGAAGATGAAGTGAATCTGGGACAACAGTCAGCATACATCGACAACATGCCATTCGACCCTCACCTTGTTCCCCGGGCAAGTCAAGTCAGGGCCAAACATAATCACCCAAGGCGTCGTATCCGAAAACTCCTTGCCGCTCGTCTGGAATCCATCCTCGAGCAGCTTGATATACCCACCACCACAGTTCCCGCCCTTTTGGTACTGCACCTCGTACTGAACCACGAGGGGCTTTTCCTTGAAGTCCACAGGGGACGCAAAAGGGGCAGAGATGGCATGGTGGGCAGCCTTGGACTTGGCGACGAGCGCCTTCTTGCCCGCGATGAGCAGCGATTGGGGGTCCTCGACCTTCCACTCGCCGACGTACGAAAAGGTCTCGCCGCCGACGGGGGTCTTTTTGGTCGCCTCGGAGGGTGTCCAGCGTTCAGACCAGTCATCGGTGAATTGTTCGACGAATGGGGCGGTGATTTCCGTCACCTAAGTGCATGAATAAATACGTGTTCGTGGACACATGCGTATGGGCCATGTCCCGGGCCAACATACCTTGAAGACGGGTTGGTCGTCGGCGGCATTGGCGCCAGCTGCGGCAGCAACGAGGACAACAGAAAGCGCTACGCTTCGCATGATATACGAAGGACCGGTTGTAGTTGAGAACGAAAAAACGGTTGAGCAAACGAGCGGGCAGACAAGTAAGTTGGAAAAGACAAAGTCGACCCGGACACGCTCTAAATGCTCCCCGGTTGACAACGCCACGTATACTCTCTCACGGCTGTAACACCTGCCACGTATTCTTAATTTCATAGCTAGTTACAAGCGACTCTGTTATCTCTATCCAAGCAAATCAGCGTGACCAGAAGCTGACAGTGCGAGCTACAGTCCTTGTTGAGCATGTATACCCAGCATTGTCGTGAAACACATACCACAAACTCGTCGTCCAGGTATTTGGACACCGCTATCTGGTCCCCGAGCCCCTTGCGCCGTCGTGTCTTGAGCACGAGGTCCCTCGCGAGCGCTTGTCCAGAAGCAGGCTCCAGTGGTCTCAGCTTGATGCTCGTGTCCGTCGGATCACCTGGCACAATTGACCAATGGTCAAACACCTGCGAGCAAAACGCCTGCCCCTGCGTCGCCGTACGCAAGTCCGTCTCAAAGCCATTCGCGTCAATGACAGGGATAAGCGCCTTGACAGTGTACAGTGGCGATCCCGCCTTGGGCGTGTCTTGCGTAACGTGCCCTCTCCGCCGGGCAAGCACAGTATACACGGCAGAAATACAATCCGCCGGCGCCTGCACTTCCACATAGTATATGGGCTCCATCAGGCGTGGTGTAGCCTGTGGACACACTCTAGTGAGCTAAACGCAACGCAGAGGACGAACGAGGAGTACCATCAAGAACGAAGAGTAACACACGCGTCGCGCCGTAGGTACTATTTGTCCACCGCCACGGAAGATTGGCTCCTGCGCCAAGCTGGCATCCAATATCCGGAACTTGACGTTACGCATCGCTGTCGCGCATCCGCTAGTTAGGCACTCTGATGTAAACAACACCACGACTTACGCTCATCACACAGTGGACCTTCCCGTGCGCCCCACTGGAATCCTTGTCTGATGTATTCCTTGACTGATCCCAGTAGCTTTTTGTCTACCTACAAGCAAGGATCAGTGGTGTGGTTCGAGCGAAGACTGGCGAACAATGCACTACCTGCGAGGGTAATGTGTCGTCCAATAGGATGTTCGGTCCACTGTCGTCAGGCCCAAACGCCCATATTGACCTTGAAGCCAAAAGATCCCACTGGTACTTTTCTTGGAAAAACGTTCCTCGTTCTTTTGGAGTCATTCGCATCGTCACCCTACCACGTTCAATGTCTTCTGCTATCCCCTTTTCCAGAGGCTCGGCAATCATTGTAAGCTTGTTCCTGATCGTCTCGTTAGCCACAACCTCTGTCAAAGGACACCTTTTATAACCCACTTTTTGTTCGGCGTATCGGCATAACATTTTAGTGCACTCGTTTCCAATACCGTCTCCGAAAACTTGGTGACAGGATCAGAGACCTTGATCTCGATTTCAGAAAAGAGTTTCCGGAGGTCGTGCATGACACAGTCTAAATACAGTTCCCCCGTACCAATGAGCACATGCTCGCCACTCTCCTCGACCTTGGTGGCAGCAAGAGGGTAGGATTTGTTGATACTTCGCAGACCGGACAACATCTTGGGAAGCTCGGATGGCGCGATAGGTTCGATCGCGATCTTGAGAACGGATTCGGTCATGTGCTTGATGGGTCGGAAAATGTAGAGATCCTCTTCAGTATCGGGGGAAGCAAGAGTAGCAGTTTTAGAGATAGAGGCATCGACGCCGCCAATGAGGAAGAGATTTCCAGCGGGCACTTCATCTGTAGGGATGAAATATCTAACGGGGATTTGTAAAAACAAAGGCGTATACAAAGCAAAGCGTTCCTTACCTCGATTCACTTAGCCAAAGTCCTTCGACTGTAGCTTTGACCATATCCTCTTCATCCTCTGGTGAATAGCCCTCGCCCAAAACCTTGACCTGCGCATCCTTTCGTAATGTTCCACTCAAAACACGACCAAATGCTCTGAAAGACTGAGCATCTGTCGTGTGGTAGAGTTTGGTTATCTGGACCATCAAAGGTCCCTCTGCGTCGCACGCCTTCATAGACGTCGCAAGTTCCGAGGTCTGCGGACCCGTGTATGTCCGCTCTACTTTAGTGGGTGAGCCAGCCACCGGGGATGGAACATGCTCGACGATCATATCCACGAGCCCCGTTGCAGGTCCAAAGAATTGGTCAAGAACTACCTTGAGCAGCGGTCGAACATCCATTTTGTACATCACGGGCTTCAGTACGATGCGGAGCGATGCGAGCGTCTCTTTGAGATCATCTGTCTCCTGGCTAAGCACATGGCTGTAAATCTTGTAGAGAGGATCCAGGATGAAGTGGACGAATGTTCGCAACTGTTCTGGGTCAGAAGCTTTGCGGGTGAATTTTCGTGTCTCTGTGTTGAAGTAGATGTCTCCCCAGAGGCGGTCGGCAAAGGCAGACACGTCAAGAGAACCATAAGTGTCTGCGTACATCTGGGCGAAAGACCGAAGGGTGAAACACCAGGCCATATCTGTGCTTCCGAACGTGACGTTCCCGTTTTCTGGGCTTAAGCGTAACTCAGGATCTGGATCGATACCACTGTTCAGTGCAACCAGTTAGGGCAGTGTCTCCGGGTGTGAAAGCGAGTCAACCTAATGAATGTGTTGATCTCCTCGATGGTGTGTTTGATTTTGTAGTAAGCATCAGTAGGCTTGATACGCAACTCAAGAATAAGTCGGTCAATTTTGTTCACCAGAAGTGTTATCTTGATACCCTCTTGGATGGCGTGACGTATTATAGCTTCAGTGTTGACCATCATCTGTGTCAGTCATTAGTTCGAATTAACAGTTGTACTTGTACAGACAGACCCCTTCAACAACGTCGACCACCAGCAAAATGCCATCAGCCAGTCGCATAGCTGATGCAACTTCATCGACAAAATTCACGTGCCCTGGTGTATCAATGAAATGCACTAAATGCGACTTGCCACTGGTAGTTGACAGAACCAACGACATTGGTGATGACTTGATCGAAATGCCTCGCTCACGCGACAGGACATGGGTGTCGGTATATTTTAACTGAAGACCAGGAAATGTAAGTTATAGCCGCGCAAAGAAACAACTCACGGACCGGGTTATCCGCGTCCCAGACGAGCTTGTGCGTTTCAAAAACCAGCATATCCATAAGCGCCGTCTTTCCATGGTGCAAGTGGCCAACTATCGCGACATTTCGCACCATCTCAGGGAAGGACATCATGCTTAATAGAAATCTGATACGAAGTTCCAATCAGAGTTAGTAACCTAGGAGCACACGACGCACCCCTTGTCGAAGCGCGTCTTGGGCATGTCCTTCTCTTCTACCGTCCATTTCCGTACTTTTATGGGGGCGATAATTGGTTCTGAAAGTGGTTGCGCGTCTTCTTCCTGCACAAGGGTCTCCACGTCCGGACCATACACATCTTCAGCAGAAGGGTAGTACTGCTTGTCCTCGTGCAAAATGACAGCGTTATGGACGGGTTCTGGTTTCAAAGTTAACATTGGATATCTTCATTTGAGACCAGAGGCAACTTACCTTCTACCTCCATGAGCGCGCCGGCTTCCTCTGTCTGCATTGGCTCCTCCTCGTAACCCTCGAGGGCAGGTGCAGCTTCGTGCCGCGGCGCCTGGCCAAAGCCTGTCTCCATCGCCCCTTCCTCTTCATCCTCAGAGCCCAAGTCCGCGCCAATGTAGTTACCGAACTCGTCGTAGTCCTCGAGAGAAGCCATAGTAGAGAATTGAAAGTGAGATTGTCGCAAGGATTGTCGGATCCGTGCTCGCGTTCAAGCGTTGGGACGCGTATGAGTGCAAAAGAGTAAATTTTGAACTCCGGACTATTAGGGACCTTCCGAAGCACATCCTACACTCATCAATGACCATTCGATTGTAATTTCTGGACCATGGCTACACTGTCCGACGAAACACTGAGAAAGGTGCATTTCCTCTGTGTGCACACTGACCGCGACCTTACTTGTCACCAAAGATCCTAGTTCAGATCCAACAGACCGCAGTCCAATCACAACGTGCTTTGAACTTGGCAAGACAGCAATGTGCCGCCAAGGAGCGCGAACGTCGCATCATCCAGCTAACTATTGGTGAAATAACGACCATCGAAGGGAACGTCAATTTGTACAAAGGTGTAGGAAAGATGTCAGTCGAATTCATTCACGATTCAGGAAGCCTAATCACCAGTAAACTAGGTTCATGTTGGTGCCCCAGAAAGCTATGGAACAACAACTGAAGAGTCAGGAGAAAGAACTCACTGACGATATCAATAATCTGAACAAAAAGGTGATCTCGAGCGTTCTCTAGCAATTCGTCAGCTAGAATGCATTCCATTCCAGTCCAAGTTTCTCGAAAAGCAGTTCAATGATGCTCAAGCTCAGTTACGCGACATCGTAGGTGTTTTGTATCAATTTATATAGCCGATGGCTGATCATGCCGAACAGTTCCACCATAGTCCAAAACAATAGTAGATCGCTGCTATTACAATTTAAGTACATGACATGGAGTGCTTCTAAACCAATTGAGTTCCATAGAGTGGGAGGCTTTTTGTCTCAATCGAACATACTGGACATATGGATGCATAAATGGTGTGTGGACCCACCTCTCCGCGAAGAATGCCTCACAGAAGGTATTGTAAATAGTACCCGTAAACACTGCAGGACGGCCAAACTGTGATCAATAGTACGCCAGTGCGCGCCAAGGCACGCGTTCGACAGGAAACGCGTAGGCATTAGTGCCGGTCTCCCAATTTCTAGTGACAAACCATTGCACGTCGCGGAAAATCGCACATTCATCTTTGTGCGCCGCCCACCCCTCTGTTTGGCACCCCTGAAGTGTCATTGTCACCCTTGTGGCTAGGTAACGTATTTGAGAGGACTCGCCTTGGAGCAATACCATGCAGTCTTGCACCGTGCACATTTCTTCATGCTCGCATCCGCCTTCCCACAACCCTCGCACTTCGCGACCCTGCTCCTTTCAAAAATCACCTTGCTTGTCTTGAGGATTGCCTCTAGCGTGTAAGGCAGCACTTTTACGTGTGCAGTCTCTTCCAGTCTCAATCCAGGTGGGCTGAACGCAAATATGTGTTGAGTGGCGTAAAGCACCGCGATGGTACTCCCGGGCTTGCACGTTCCTTGAAACGCGGTGCCGCGATCATCGGTGTGGAATGCAACCAGAATTCTGTGCCCTTTCTTGTCCTCTACCTGCAACATGAGGCGCACGATCGCATCACTGCTGACCACCCGGCCAAGGAAACACCAATGTTTTCTCGGTTTTGTGGATGAAAAGTACGAATCGTTTATCTCGTACTCGTTGGGTAGGTTTAGAAATGTAGGGAAGGTATTGGGGTTATTGAGATCGGAGGTGGAGAGAGGTACCATGGTGAGTTATCCTGGTAAATGAGCTGGCGTCCAATTGCTCTACTTCCGCCTTATATATAGGCGGGGTTGTGTGATGATCGGCTTCTCTACTCCATCGTGCACGAGGCGATGATACATTTCAGGGGGCTTTCTCAGACTTTCTAGCGCTCGTCGACGCTTCACAGGTGTGGCACATGCCGTGATCCCCTTCTGATCCCTCTGAGGCTGTAAATGGGTACCGGGAAGTGGAACCCACTGTGATGCGCGTTATTCGCTGTCATCCAAGACCGTATAATGAGCCAAGTGCTTGGGGATCAAGACAGTCCTAACGCGGCCGCCTTGCAACTTGCCACTAGCGCTGATCAAACCCACGTACATAACCGCACAAGTTGCGGTCTCGCGCGGCAAATACAGGCGCCCATGCTGAATCGGAAATCAAAGTGACATGTGGGATTGTTCACAATATGTCCGGGTGAGATCCGCATGCCCTTGATGTGCGGTGGACTTCCGCTCATCCGTTCTCGCCATCAGACTAAAGTATGTAAGTACATATGAGAAAACGGAGAAGTTTCGGCATGCATTCTTGGGGCCTTCCATTCCTCCCAGACCCGGCGACCAACGGTGCCTGTTCGGAGGTTGAGGGCTCCAGATTGAGATCATGCTATACTGTGAATGGTAGTAAATGATCAAACAGCCTCGCGAGTCGGCGACAGCTTGTTCAACTGTGCCGCCCACTGGTGACGCCACTGAGTACTCAACGCTGGCTGAACGTTTACGTTGAACACCACAACTTGATACACGTTTCGACTCCGTACAGCTTGTCAAGGACATGCATTATGTAGCTCTTCGCCTAGCTCGATTGAACCGCATTGGGCTGAGCGAGCCTGAAATTCGGTCGTGATCATGATGATGCAGTAGCTAGAACACTATAGCAGGCCGAGATATTCACACAACCCTTGAAATGAATCGATTCTGACTCGTAGGCGCCACGAAAACCCGAGTCACATTTGTAAAAATTTCAGGCTGTTCCCCTTCTTTGAGGTATGTAAGTTCGATTACACCAAGACATTTGTGCCATTTGAACTGACGGTCTTGGGGGCATAGTACAAGAACATGTTCCAGCAACTACTCGCACGTGGTGGTTTGACCAAGAATTCAAGAGGTCCTTCTGGCGACTTCGACGAGCTTGGGGAGGAGTTCAAGCTCCCCAAGATGGCTTCCTTGATCATCGTCATCGCCTACAACATATTAATGCAGGTGTGACGCCCTCCTAGTACATTGCTCCATGATGCAGTGGCTAACGATCAAAAGCTTTCCTTCTTCATCATTATCTCTTCCTCAAGCAAATATGCCGCATCTCTGGGTGGAAGCGCAACCTTCTCTGGGATTATCATTGGCATACCCACCTTGTTTAGTGGTTTGGTACTCATTCCAATGACCAGATATGACAAAGGTAGATCACATTCACATCCATCCTTTTTCTGATGGACGAAACTCAATGAGCGTTGATTGATTGTAGGGCGATACGCCACGGCATTACACATAGGATGCTTTGCGGGCATTCTGGGACACGTCGCGTACGCAATTGCGTATCGTGCAAACTTCCTGTACTTGATCCTCATCGGACGATGTTTGAACGGCGTCTCATTTTCGGGTTTCATGTACTGCAAGCGATACTGCACAGATCCTTTGATCGTTGGAATTCGCCGTCGGACAACGCTTTCAAGTTGGTTAGTAATTGGACAAGCTCTGGGTATGACGCTCGGTCCGTTCCTCGGCGGGTTGCTGTACAAGATCGGATTTCAAAACGCAATTTTTAACGGGTACACTAGCCCCGGTTGGGTCATGGCTTGCTGCTATGGAATCTTCTGGTTCATTGTAGCCAGATATTTCGAGGACGTTCCCACAACGGAAATGAGCTCAGAGCTTCACGAAATAACCCTTTCCCCTGCCGTTGAAGAAGTCGGAGACTCCACTTTTGGCCCGACTACCCGCGCCCCATCACCACTAGATGAATCATTGGTTGCCCAGTTCTTCCATATCACACGCGCGCAATGGGGCGTCATTATCTGCATGTGTTGGTTCTCTATGCTCTGCTTCTTTATCCTTGGGTCCTGGGAGGCGAACCTCCCCGTTTTCGGTGCTGCCAGCTCTACCCTCAATTGGTCCCCCTTTGCGGCGGGGAATTTCATAGCGCTCGGCGGGATCACTGCGTTTCCATTCTTCTTTGCAAGCATGCTGTTCGCTCGTCACATCCAAGATCGACACCTACTTGCTTTCGGGACTGGGCTGGGCATGTGTGGGCTCTTGGTGTTCACTTTGCTTCTTGCCACCAGCAAGGTCGTGTATGGTTCTCTATTTGCATGCTGGTGGCCCATCGCTCTTGGTTTCAATCTGACCACGACTGTGACGCTCAGCCTCTTAAGCAAGCAGCTCCCTCCCGAATGGAATAGGCGGAGTTCAATGGCGATTCAATACTCCAATTATGTTGGTCGACTGACTGGGGCGATCTGGGGTGGATCAGGCATCACCGTTGGCATGTTGAATTATGTGGGCTTAGAGATAGGGCTCGTGGGCGTTGGAGGGATTCTCTTCGCGACACTGTGGAGAAATCTCAAGACAAAAGCTGGCTAAATGCGTCAGACCCTTGTTCGCACAGATCGATGTTCTCTTCCATGGCAGGTAGTTTTCCAACCCCCAACCCTACATTCTTTCTTAATTCAGTCGATGATATTACAGGTCGTTTCCCTTTGCTTTGTGCTGGGAAGTGAAGCAGGGTCGATATAAATATCAATGAGAACGACCCAACCGTCCATCCTAAACGCGGGCAGTATGAATTAAGTCGTCTGAGGAACATGCACATATGCATGCTTCCAAACGCTCCGTGGGGTCGCAGCATCCACACGCGGCAAACAAGTTGTAACTCCAACAGTCCATATTTCAGCGGTAAGCGGACTTTCCGTTTAAGCCCGGCGTTTAGTTTCCTCCCGGCGGGCGAGATTACCAGGCTGTGCAAATAAGTTAACTCCATTGCGTATGTATACATACGCAACCTTCAACGCGCTTTATTTCACTATCGTTGGTCAAAGTGGAAAGGGTGCGACTTCGGAGAGATGCATCATCATAAGGGTGTTGTCGTTTGCCAGATTGGCGGAGGACGAACTTAACATCATAACATCATGAAGTCTCCGCATTGATAAGGTGGCGTTTGATCGGCGCTTAAGTGTGTAGGGAGGTTTCAAGAATAGATAGACATCGTAATTCGGACTAGCGTGGAAGGGAAGGCCGACACCTTTTCGGGTCAAGGCAACTATTGACAAGGTGAGCTCTGGAATCCGAGTCAATACCGCGACCAAGAGAATTGAAGACGCAGCATCATGACATGTTTACAGTGGCGTTGAATAGTATGAGCGCCACTGATAATCCGATCCCAAGCGGGTATGACACAGTAATCTGAGGGTCTGAAGGGACACGGGTGCCGAGCACTGGCCTGTGGGGAAAGAAGCACTAAGTATGACATACTGCCGGGCGGAAAAATGATTTATCGATGGGAGTATAAACTTACCACCAGACGAAGATGGCTAAGTCTTATCGCGCAAAATCGTCCGGGCATCGCGCTGCAAAATGAGTACCGGACCACCGGCGGTCCAGCAAGGCAGTGCGTACTTGATAAGAATCGCGCCTCTCATTGGCAGCCCTGACGTCCACCCACATAAATGGGCGCTTTTGTATTCATACCAACCTGCGGAGTGGTGTTGCGTAAACATTTTTTTGTGATTTGGTGCGGCCTTCTAACGATATATGGAATTTGAGCGTCATGAGCTCAACATCCTGTGTGGTGAATGGGTCCACTTGCTGTACCAACACCAATCAGGTGGGAAATTCATTGAAGCCGGGCGCAAGCGGGGAACCACTCCTGTAAACAACAATGAGGGAGATCATCCATATTCAAGCTGGCTCTCTCCCAAACTATACCGGAACCCATTATTGGAACACGCAGGAGAACTACTTTGTCTACGATGAAGACGATGTCTCCATAACTGATCACAACATCTCATTCAAAGAGGGGCGTGATGGTCATGTACGTCGGTACTTGGTCGCAACCTGTTAGGGTGCATCATCTCCACCTAATTCACAGAATCAGCCCACACTATGCCCGAGGCTCCTCGCCTTTGATCAGAAATGTGCGAGTGCTTTTGCAATGTCCGAATCCGCGTGTCAGCTCATTACCCTTACAAAGCAAATTTCGGCACACTCGCGAGATATTCGCACCAGGAAGAGACTCCGGCTTGGCCAACAACCTGGTGAGTTCGCCGAGCCCCGTGGTACGACAGCTGGTTCTTCCTTTCATGATAGGCATGGGAGTGTCACTTTCCAGGAGCAAGAGCGAATACCCCAGAGCGGATACCATTCCCTTCTGGACGCTGAGAGTATCGATGAACAAGCAGAACTAAGCACTACAAAAACCAGATATTGGTCTGATTTTAGTCGTGTCTTTTTTGATCCCAAGTCGATCCAGGCAGTTCCGGACATGCCGGAACCCGTCGAAGGTGATTGGAATGCGAGCTGCGCGTCATTTTTGCGGTATGACAATGTATGTATTTTACTACATTTTATGTCTTCGAACTCAAGGATTGGCTAGAATGTTGAATTAATGGACGGGTCCCTTCGACTTTTAGTGGAGGATTGCAACAATTTTCAGGTGAAGGAAATATATTGTTTTCGAAAAAAAGGTTTAATTTATTGTACAGGGGTTACAAATGATTCATGACACATCATTTTTTGGTGGTTTTACAGGCTCTTTGTTAACGGCCTTCCGCGAGGAGTATCCAAAGGCCACGACCGTGACGTTTGCTTGTCTCTCAGGTGTCAGCCCGCTCGATGCCGACATCGGAGATGTGAGCGACCACATCCAACTGATCCATTAAGTCCACTCAACTCCTCTGGTCAACAGTCATCACAGGTAAAGCAAGTTCTCAACGACACCCTCTCATTACGGAGCGTCACCGAATTTTGCGACCTGGCCGTTCCCATTTTATCCCCTCCTCTCTGGGAAAGGAATTGTTGGTTTTCCGGATACAGTATTGATGTTCGTTTCCGATATCCTGTTACTTCGTAGACTGAATCATAACAGAAAAAATCGCTCTACCAATCCTCCGCAATTCTGTCAACTTATATTGAGACTGCAACTCTCCCGTTGAGGTAATGCCGACATGCGTCCCTTGCGCCTTTATCGGCTAAACGCTTTGAGTAGATTGAAGGGCGGCGTGGATGACCTGCACACAATGGTTTCCCATTTGAATTGGAGAAAGTCATCTCCGTTGGCCACGCTTGGTGGCACCTTGTGTCCGCAGGGTTTATTTACCGAAGATCTTCGTGACATCCCAAGCTTGTCCTTTCACACCAGCGTAAGTTACAAGGAGATGGTACGTTCTCGTGTCACGAGTTCATCCCAGGGCCGAGCGCTTTTCGCACGACGAGATGTGTCTCGCGGGTTCTCCCAAGATGAAGTAGCAGTTTACAACACGTGGAGCAAGGCACATGAACTACAAGAGCCGTTTTTCATGTGGTACGCGTGTCTCCCGCTCGTATGGTGCATGAATTGAACTGGCGAGCACTGGGAAGGCATCACTTGCCAAACTACCCCGTTCCCACTTCTTTCCCTTCGATATTTCCGGACGCTCGACCTAAAGCGCTCAAGGTGATGTCCTCGTTATCAACGTCTCCATCCATCGGAGGTCACATGTCCGGTTATGCCCGTTTCCTGGACAGTGCGGCAAAGCGACATGATAGCGCGCTCTTAGCGATGGGACTGGAGGACGACGAGGTGAAAGAATTGGTCAGCGCCTTATGGGATATTGTAGATGAGTATGGTGAACACGAAGGCGGCGGCGATTTGAGCGAGGGTATGGGTGAAGACGAGGAAAGGTGAGGCCTTGAGGTGTGGCAAGTGGTGTTACTTCAGTTAGTAGCACAGGCCTATATACTAAGACCGGCGTGGATTCGGCTAGCCGGCGGTTGTTGCTTGGCTGATCCGGGCCATGTACTAACAGCCTTCGGTGGCACATGCAGTATCATACGCAAACCAAAAATTTCTCTCTCTTTCCACCAGTGCATCAACTCGGTGGGTTGACTAGTGACAAATATCATAGGTTTCAATTCACGGACGATCGTTACCAGTGACTACCTCCTGGTGGGAGTGCCACACTCAAACGCATCAAAAATGCGCAGTGCAAACACCTTCATGGTCAGCGTTGGTTTGACATGATTCGTTGGTGACAGTTTTCTCGGGGAAAGTAAGTAGCATCTGATTGGTGGACTCCCAAACTAATAGATTCGTCGAGAAGCGACAGGCAACTTCGAGTAACTCGGATGCCGTACATTCTGGCGATCCGAGTAGACGCACAGCGTTCTATTACCTATATACATGAGACAGACCCGAGTTCGTGGGACCAAAGTGGCGAATCGCGCCAAGGCTTGCAGGCGACTCGTGACCCTGCTCTCGCTCTCGTCGTCGTCGCCCTTTCCAGGATGAACTCTGAGGAAGAAGTTGGCCAAGTGGGAGGGGAAAGTGTTGCAAAGTCTCCTGCCAGTACTACATGCGATCGTGCTGCCAGTAGCGAGGACGCGCGCAGCAGTACCCTCTATTTGGTCACTTTGATCACACAGACAAGTTTGGGTAGCAATGGAGCAGAGATACTCAAATCCCATGCGGAGGGACCGTCTCTCTTATCTTCCATTACATCAGGTGAAGTGCACACCGCTCCTCCGTCCTCCGATCCCCATGCTTCCACTATCGGCAGTGCGACGACATTACCCAAGCCTCTTTCGATTCCGAGTTCCGTCGTTAAAGAGACCGTCCATGCCGTTGAATCATCAACAGGGAACCCCACAGCTTTCGTCGAGAATATAGCGAACACTACCGAGATTGGCTCTGCAGAGGACACCAAGGACAAGGCACAGGCACTGGTGTTAACAAGGCTGCGCGCCATCGTTTTTGTTTACGCTGCCAAGTTTCCTATCGTGGGATCATACTTTGTCGACACAAAACGTGACGGTGAACCCAATGGTGATGCGTCCGCAACTGAGACTACACCCTTACTGGGTGCACTTCAAGATCCCAAGGCTTTCGCAACTGAACAGGCCGAGGGGATCCTTCTCCGGCTGTTATCCCCTCTGTTGAGTCGTATACCTGATGTCGACGCGTTGGATAATGTGGAATCAGACAATCGTGGCCCGCTCTTCAGAACCTTCGTGGAGTGTTACGCCCTTGCAAGGAATGGTGGTGGATGGTTATTGTGGGTACACGACTCCGCGCATGGTGTTTGCAATTGACTAAATCATGCTAAAGTACACATCTGCAAGAACATTCGCTTGTGATAGCGCCTATAATATCATTGGGACATTTGTCGTCCACGGATCTTGCTGCGAGCACTATTGGTACCGCAGTAACAAGTGTCACAGGATATAGCATCATCCAGGGCTTCATCAGGTCGGTAGTGGTCAGGGTATGGTGCTTGCCGACATCCTCACATGTTCTCCAGTTCATTGGACAAGGTGCTCGCGAGCGCTCCGAACAGTCGCACTGCGAGAATAGCCTGTGCGCAAGCAGCATTTGTCACTGGCATCGCGTTATTCGTAAGCGCAAGCCAGCCTTTAATCGATTCCAGTGTGAACACGGAATTTATCTTTAGCCAATTACGAACTTGTGGTCCATCCATTCCGCCACGCTTTTGCAACGACTTGGACAAAAACCAGAGGTCGCCACCCCTGCAAGCGAGTTTCTCCGAGTCACAGCTGCAGGTCTACCGGGGTATGCGATTGGCGAAATAGCAAAGTAATTGGTTGCATTCCATGTAAGATTCGTGCTGACCTGGCAACTATCAGGCGATATCTGGCGTCTCAAGGTGAAATGTCATGTCGAGTGACAACCATCCTGCACTGATACCAACTATTTCGTAGGGCTCTCAAATGTGCACACGCGCATCCTTTCGGCTATTGCACCCCTGAATCTGCTTTTGAATTATCTCCTCGGTGAATTGCTTTCTTGCGCGCCTTTGGACTTCCCAGATTGATACACACATTTTTCAGTCGATGGACCGATACCTGCGCTTCGGTTGGGTTTCGCCGGGGCTCCACTGTGCACCGTCCTCAGTCATAATGCACTTGCTGTTATATTGATTATTTATATTGTTCAGCAGACGATACGAGAAGAAGTGGAATACCTACGCGGACAGAATATTGTTCCCGATGAACCACTTCATGCAAATAGTAACTCTACTCGTCCAGCGGGTGGTGAAGCGTCACAGAATCATTCAGCGCCCACACTTTTCACAGGTTTTGGGACGCTAGTTCTTGCGGGTGTATCCGGCGTTTCAAAAAGCGCATCTCAACACTGGTCGAAGGATTTTGGTGGAGGTGAGTCCGTAATTTCCACTTTCCCTTCTTCATCCCTGACAGACATCACAGTTGTTGCGAGCATGTATGAACTCCACGTGTGCCCGTGACAAGTGTTACTGAGGGAATATTAGACTGGGTCCAGACGCTCTCGCCACACAAGCAATATTACTCACGACAGCCACGACGTTGTACCAGGCCCCAAAAGCAATGAGCACTGCCTCATCTGATCGGTAATGAAACGCCCATATTTACACCCCTGTGGATGACTGAGCTCTACCCACCAGGATCAAAAAGTGGATGGCTAAAGGCGACGTGGAGCGTGCCAAGATCGCAGCTTCTGTCGCGTTTTTCAGCAGTTTGGGAGGTGTCTTCGTCATCAGGTTGTCTGTCTCTTCAACCGCAGACCGCGAACACTGACTCTTTCCTCAAGCAATATCCTCCTCGCATTTGCGACCTCATGGGGAAAATTGTTCAATAATGATCCGAGTGAGTATGACACGAGTTCTACTTCCTTCTCGGGTAACCGGGCGTGATTTGCAGCCATTCTTGAGAATGTGTCCGCCCTGTTGCCCGTTATAGCCATTTTTCAGGCTGTTCATGGCATTGGAGCGTGGGCCGATGGCTCCCTTGGCGCGCTTGGAAAAACAGCTGTGTTCCCCTCACTCAACGCTAGGTAATTATCGCGTTTTTCACGAGCGTTTCTTCAAATGGGTTGCTGACTCGTCGTAAACAGCGCGGACTACTTTCTGGGTTCGTTTTTATATCGGCGCGTCCGTCACAAAGTTAAATTGGTTCGGTAGGCATCCCTCTCGGGGTGTATCTTGCCTTCATACGAGGGTGGGGACTCTCCGGTCTATGGGTTGGCTTGACCATCAGTCTGGCATGCTCGTGCTTGGTGGCTACGGTTGTGCTGGTAAGGACCAACTGGAGGAATGCCGTGCATTCGGGGGGAGAGAATTCTCTTGGAGGAGACTCAACCCTATCAATCAGAGTCAGATAAAACCTTGCTCCACTTCGTGGGAGTCGGGGATCCGCAACACCCATCTCGCCGTCAAGAAACACATTGAGTCGGGTATCGTACATGACACATGGACAGCACGCAAATGACAAGTGGATTTCGTACGCTCTCAATGAATTGGAACATTGTTTGTTTACACTATTTTGGGAGTCGGGGACGAAGATCTACCGATTACGCCTCATTTCCCAAAAGTGGCTTCAGGATTGAGCCACTGCCTCTCACGATCTTGTCCTGCACCCTTGCATTCACGTCCAACACTAATCTACTGTCATTAATCGGGATCCCTCGGCACTTTCGCTGTACACGAACACGCTGATTTCGCCAGTCTGCTCACTGATCAAATATTATAAAATGGCCATCATGATGTGGTGACTTTGTTGTTCTCCCCTTCTCTACCATGGCATCATGTGGAGGCTGGGCGTCTTTCGCAATCCTTACTGCGGGACTGCTTCCCATGGGGACTCTTGCTCAAATCTTACCTGTAGCTTGTCTGCCCTCGTTCAGTTGGGTGAGTCGCACTGCTTTGACTGGGATGGGATGTTTCACTCGAAGTGCCTATAATTAGATGAACAACAGCCTGAACCAGAACCCCTGTGTTGTTGCAGGATATCTGCTAGCCCCGTGCTTTGGTGGCCGTACGTTTCTTTGCTATCATGTCAATCTCTCCTTCAGAACTGTTTAGCCAGACATTCCTTCCATTGGTCCTCTCCCGGTCGGATATCTTTATATGGGTCCTAACGCCGAAGAACAAAATCCATGTGAATGCAGCTCTGTCACGTACAATACTATGAGCGCTTGCGGGCTTTGCCAGAACGGCTCAATTATCAGGTACTCCTCCACTGGGCCATCTGCCTGCTCTCATCTTTCCCCATCAGTTGGGACATATGGAGCTACAATTGCACCACCGTCTATCTGGGATTGTATGTTATCACGCATCGGCTATTTCAATGGAGTTTACCATCCCAACAGTCTGCCTTCAGGCATCCCAGATACTACCGCGGTGCCACACTGGGCCTTTCAGGACGTGACTGTAAGCGTACCAGTCAACAGACATCTACTGGAACTATGCTGAGGGTTTCTTTCCAGCCAAACAAACTCTTCAATGCAACGCTCGCCGAGTCTGTTGGCGGTACGTTTTCGTTTTGTGATCGCTGCATATGCCGAGTCATCGGATAACCCAGATAATCCCGAGTCAACTCTGATCCATTCCCAATCCACTACTTCTGTTACTCCAACATCAACCACCGAGTCGACTTTGATTCACCCCCAATCCACTACTTCTGCTGCTCCAACGTCAACCGATGGTTCACTATCTCTATCCCCGTACCATCATTCAATTCTAGCATGGCATTCTCGGATAGCCAAATAAATCATGTGGCCATTGCGGGAGGTGTATTCGCAAGTGTGGTTGGTGTTGCACTGGTCGCTGTAGCCGCCATCTTTTTCTTGAAGAAGAAGAAACGTTCTCAATTCCCATTATCGGCGCAATTGTCTGCTAGCCTAATCCCTCTCTCCCCTACCGAGATGGTACATCCCAGGTTCTACGTAAGATAAACTTTTACCCAAAACTTTGGTTTCTGACTACCTCGCAGAATCCGTCCGATCCCAGTACATTCCCTCTTTCTCCTGGCGACTACCGTGGTACACCGGAACTCTAGGGAGAGTATTTGGACACCGAATGTCTCGCCATTCTAATCAACACGAGCTCAGCTCGATAAAACTGGTGGCGCCAGGGCCGCCAAGGATCTTGCTTGCGGAATCGATTGAATGTGTATAATGTGTACTAATTCTCTTTGCTATTGTAAGTACTTTGGGTGAAAACGGAGCATGGGAGCCGGTTTACAGTATGGTCTACGCAGTTACTTTTCCATATATGAGCAATAGTATCTAATTTGCACGCGAAAGCCTTGCTGAGTTTGTTGTGGGTTCATTATTTGAGACATGGTTGCGGGTGAACGAAAGTATGGCGACGCGGTGATTACAGTCTCGTGCAGTGCGCCGACTTCATCAGATCTTCAGATAACGGAGCGTGAGGAATTGTAAGTAGAAGACACGATTCGTAAAAGTACGAGTCGTTATGCACAAGGAAAAGGCCAACCTACCGTACGTGTCCGTAGGGGCCGGACAGCTGGAGCGGACGGCTGGAGGTGCACACATTTGAGTGAACAGCTGAGAATCGGTGATTTACCAATCACGAAATGTAGAGACGACGTGTGATAGGTGGACAGAACGAATATGGCGACAGTGCAGATCATTGAATGAGAATCGGCAACATCTGGAGCTGATAATGGGAGCCTGATGGCGCAGGAGCGAATCCGATATACAACATATTTTTTGAGAACGGGTCAACGTCCAACACAGATCCATGAGACTGGGCGCGATTAGGTAGGTTGAAATGGGGGTACGAATGGATGGGGGTGGATAGCTAGTGAGGTACTTCGCGAAAGAAGAGAATGACCTATTATACCTCCCCACCGTCATCTCCCAGGTTAATATCTGTCATGCTTTGCATTTACCTCGTAATATATTGAGAGGCCATCATATATCTGCGTTCCAGCTTCTCCTGTCCAAGAGACAAGCTCTCAGAAAAGCCAGCGGTGAGAGTTTTGCAGAGAGCAGCTCATTTGCGCACGACAAAATAACGACAAAACCCTTCCCAACTAACGATGATTGCATTTTGAACCAACTTGCAGTGTACACTTGCAGGTTATAAGAGGGATGAATACAACGACGGATTACCTTAAGTTGTTGGAAGCAATAATAATCCAATTGCGCCCCGAGAACGATTAAGAAAGTGTTCGTCATGACGTGAATGTATATATGAATGGAATAAAAAAAAACCATGAAAACGCAATGTGAAGTAGGCGTCGGATCGTGCAGAACGCGCAAGGCTATAAAAGTGCGTTCCCATCTTGACCGGACGCGACCAGTTGACGCCAGTCCCGACGCCAGCTGTGCATATGTTCTCTCAGCTTTTTGTCATCCAGGAACTGTTCGATCCATGATAAGAGGGCATCTTCGTCTTCGGGAACGAAAAAGGAGGACAGCAGCGATAACACGCTCTCAAAGCTGGCCGAGCTTGATGTGATTTGATCTGCATGGCTCAACAAGGTAAGATCCTCAAATAGGGCATGAGTGGAGACAAGAAATTACCCCGATAAGCCCAAACAATGGCCACGGCAACGGCGACAAACACATCACTACCGTCGAGCAGGAACGCGTCCCATAACCGTAGCTGCGTCTGAAAAGGGACCGAATTGGCAAATAGCGTGATGTACCACTTGGTAGCATACGATGTCGTCGAGATCATGTGCTTTTTAAATGCAGCATAAACATCGGGCATCTTAAGCTGCATGATTCGCTCCTGAACGTAAATGGCCTCCAAAAGGCCGGGAAAACCAGGCGAGAAAATTGTATGCATGGCATAGGCACCATGCAGGCGCGTTAACGCCGCATAGACCTTCTCTGGCCCAAAGTAGCAGAGGAGAGTGGCAGCTATTGGACCCATGCCCTGAACATAGCCGCACTGTTCACATCGCAGAGAAAATGAATGGAGGACACGAAAGAGAGAACGTTGACTAAGCACATAACATTAGCGTAGACACGGCAACAAGGCGGTGCGCTTACCCCAGACCATACCGTGTCCGGAATAAGACGTGACCACTGATCGTTCTGGGGACATCGAGATCGATTTGTATGTCATAGCTTGACGGCTTGTCAATATCGAGTCGGTAGTGTTCCCCCAATTTAGCCAATTCCTCATGACCAGATTTGGCAAAGTCATTCATGAGCACCTCCCAAGCTGCGCTTCTCCACCGATCAGGTATGCCCTTGTAAACTCGCCGGCGCAACTTGTGTGCCTTTGATGGTTTTACGCCCCATGATTCAATGTTACCACCACGATCACGGGAAGTGACTTGCATCATTCTTCCCCACTTGGCTATTCGCTCGGCCTCCTTGAGCGGAGATGAGGCGGGCGGTAATGAAGGAACGGACATGGCCTGACATGATGCTGTTTTTGGCCCCGCAGTGACAGTGGAGAGGCGCCTAAGCAACGGTATTGCAGGTAAAAGAACTAACCGATCGTGAGAAGCAATGGTGAAGAAACCATAACTACCACAAGAATGAGCAATGAAACGACAAAAAATACGCCATAGGTTTATCTCACCGATCAAGGCTAGCAAGAACGTTAACCTCTTCAGCAGGAAGATCGCGTGATTTTCCTGCAGCGCCGTCCAAAAGAGCGCTGGCACGAAGTTCGCTCGCTTTACTTGCGCGCTGTCGAGCACGGGTACGTTCGATACCGTCTTCGTAACCGTCACCTTTGACCCCAATGGCCTCGAGCTGCGCGTAGGTACTGCGCACATGGAAAGAGTCCAGGTCTTCCCCCTCCGAAGGTACGAGCGACGTTTTGCTGGAAGGAGGACTCAACTTTGATTGCTGTCGTGTGGCCGTGGAAGAAGTGGGAGTTTGGGTGGATGGCGGTGGCGCCAAGGAGGTATATGGATTTGGGAGTAGGGGAAACGAGGTAGGGTCGGGCAGAGGGGAGTCAGATCTTCTGAGGACGGATGGGGGGCGACTCTGAGGAGGAGTAGGAAGTGAATTGAGTTGTACAGGGGGAGAAAGAGGCTCTGAATCGGCTTGTGAAGTACACGAAGTGACGGTGCTCTTGGGACGGCCCAGACCGGAGGAAACGCGTGGTGTACGTGGAGGGAGGTTGAGGGCGTCCCCTGGCGGTGTGCGAAGATACTCCAGGTGAGCAGAAGTGTCAGAATTAATGGAGGAGAGACGTGGGGGCTCGCGAGGATTGGAGGAGCTGATTCGCGGGCGAGGAAGGGTGGGGAGATCAACATACGTGGAATGATTATTAGCTAGTGTATGACGATTTAAAAAGGCGTTGTTGCAACTAAAACTGTCGCCCAGAGACAGGTCGAGTTCGCGGGAGGCAGACCAGCTATCCCGTTCGTCGTGGTTGCCGTACATTGAGTAGATGGTGAATATTGTAGTTTCTGTCGAGCTTTGTTCTTGGTCTGCGATGTCAGAGACTGAGGACACCGTGGGCGGTGGAGACGGGGAGGGCGAGAAGGAAGGTGGCTCCATAAGAGGACGAGATGAAGGAACGAGCGTAAGGAGATCAACACCGACTTTCCCAAGTACGCTGTGCATTCTACCGTAACCACCATCACAGTCTCCAGTGCCCAGCACAGCTGCAAATGTGGGAGCGGACCCTTCAAGACCTCATTCGAGGTCTCAGGGCCAACAAGAACGACGAGGCAAAGTTCATCGCCCAGGCCAACGATGAAATCAGACGCGAAATCAAGAGCAAGGACATGGAGCTCAAGGCCGGCGCCGTCATGAAGCTAACGTATGTGCGTGTCTGCCTGCTCCTCGCTGCCGTGCACCGCGAGCCTCAGCCCATCCACCGCAGCTCGACATGCTGGGCTATGACATGTCCTGGGCCTCGTTCCACATTGTCGAGGTCATGTCCTCGCCAAAGATTCATCTTAAGACTGTCGGCTATCTCGCAGCAGGACAGTCGTTCAATGAGGACACGGATGTCCTCATGCTCACAACGAACCTTCTCAAGAAGGTGTGTTTCCTCCTCGCGTGTCCCTGCCTCCGTTTTCATGATGTCAGGACTTGAGCTCCAATCCCGCCGATGTCGCCGTCACATTGAACGGCGTGTCTGACATTGTTACAGCTGACCTTGCAAGAGATCTCAGCCCAGAACTAGTCGCCATGCTCAACCATTCCCGCCCCCACATTCGCAAGAGGGCTATCCTGACCTTGTATCGCGTCTGCGAGAAATATCCCGAGGTTCTCCGTCAAAGTATTACCAGAATACAAGAGAGGCTCGATGATTCGGATCCAGGTCAGTTTATCCTTGTAGCCACCCATGTTCTACAATCGTTCGTCTCTCAGGAGTTGTTTCTGCGACCGTCAACGTCCTTTGCGAACTTGCTCGGAGAAACCCCCAGGATTACCTATCATTGGCTCCACAATTATTCCATCTGCTTACTACATCATCCAACAACTGGATGCTCATCAAGATCGTCAAATTGGTCTGCTATCCCGACTTGCTTCCCGGGGGATGGTACTTAAATAATAATAGTTTGGAGCGCTTTCTCCTCATGAACTACGATTGGTCAAGAAACTCAAGCCTCCAATAACTGATTTGATCACCACTACGTCCGCAATTTCTCTTCTTTATGAATGCGTTCATACGTGCATCATTGGTAATATGCTCCAGGGAGCTTCCGGTTTATCTCTCGCTCAAACCTGTGTCTCGAAGCTTGCTGCGTTCCTTCAAGACGCAGATCAGAATCGTCGGTGTAATGATTTAAAGGTCTCGTGTACTTACTAATCGTCCGACTGAGTAGTCAAATATATCGCCCTCCTCGCGTTGGTCAAAATAGTTCCTACCCATCCCGGATTGGTCGCAGAACATCAGGATACAATCCTTGCCAGTGTCGATGACCAAGACATTAGCATTAGAATGCGCGCTCTTGATCTTGTGACTGCTCTTGTGAGCTATGTTCGCTTACTCGCTTCATAAACATTGCCTCACGTAATATAGGTTACACGGCATAATCTCCAATCAATCGTGCAGCAACTCCTCTCCCATCTTGTCCAGCCTGAAGGCCCATCACTGCCTTCGGCAGTGCAGTCACTATCACAACATGTTGTGCCCTCCATCCCCCCGAAAGCCCCATCCTCTCCTTCACAGTCCCCCGCTTACCGTTTGGTGCTCTCACAACATATCATCTCCATGTGTTCCGGTTCAACTTATGACAACGTGGTCGACTTTGAGTGGTGTCTCTCTGTCCTTGTCGACCTTGCATATATCTCGAACGTGGACATCGGTGCGCAGATTCGCGATCAATTGGTGGATGTTGTTGGCCGCGTGAAGGCAGTGCGCGCTTTTGCCATCAAGTTAATGGTCAAGATCCTCTCAGACGAGACACTTTTGTTAAATGCTGGCGAGCAGGGGAGTTGTTCTGAGGTTCTATGGGCCGCTGCGTGGATATGCGGAGAGTACTGCGAGTGCGTGGCCGTCGTTGGTGGATGTTTGCGTTGTTTTTCTAACTATTGACGTCTTCAGTGAGCTGCTGGCTCCCGAGGAACTTTTGCCTTACCTTTTGCATTCAAACACTATCCTACTGGACCCCGAGATCATTGCGGTGTATATTCAAGCCGCGAATAAAATCTTTGGTTACTGGGCCACTGAAGCTGCTCAACAGTGGACAGACGATCTCTTGGAAAAAGTCAAGGGTGCTGTTGAAACCATGATCGAGCAGATGGAAGAGTTTGTCTCTAGCCCACACATCGAAGTACAGGAGCGCGTGAGTCATGCACGCGCACATCCTACCCCTGGAGTCGCTGACGCCGTACAGGCTGCAAACATCCTCCAATTGTTCACGTTCGTCAAGCATGACCTTGAAATGTATCGACCGAAAGAGAACGGTTTGATGGACATGGTGACCTCGAATTTCGATCCTGTCGCAGAGCTCACTTTCCCCAAGAGCTTGTATCTAATCCGGCCTTTGGTGTCGTCATATGAACTCGGGCCCGTCGCACCGGCTGCTCAAGCAAGTGTACCCGTCCCGGAAGGCCTCGATCTCGACGCCTGGATTGTACCGGCGATGCAAGAACCCGTCGACGATGAAAGACATGCCGTTGGGAAGAGCAAGAAGAGCAAGAAAGGAAAGGAAAAGGAAACACCGAACCGGACAAGGGCGAAAGGAGACAAGAAGAAACGCAAGGAGAATTCAAATGTGGAGGAACTCGTGCCCGAAGGGCCAGAGGAGACCGCAGAAGAACGAGCAGAGCGCGAGCGCGTCAGTTTAGTGGCTGGTGACTCCGGTTTGCATCTGACATGATTTGAATTTCAGCTCAAGACGGAGCGATTGGAGAGGATGAAGGAGGACCCGTATTATATCACGGACGAACGACCACCGAAGACGGCTCTGGATGATGTTGACTCGATACCGGTGGTGCGGTTGGACGATCTACCACCACCGCTGCCCAAAGGTGATGGTGCATCGCGACGTCTCGTCCTTGCAAGACTAACGTGTTGGCAGCAGAGGAACCACGTCTGTTTGCACTTCGCAGCAACATCTCTCGTTCTGCACCACCCCAGTTCGTCGTGGAAAAGGGAGGTGAGATGCCAGAAGGTATCGTTCCAGAGGCACCTCCTCAAGAGCCCGCATCGTTCTCTCAACGTCTGTTTGATCGCATATCGACGCCGCCTCCGACGTTGCCCTCGTTCCAACAGTACGAGGTACCAGACGAGGAAACGCGAGCCAGCACTCCAGAACCGATCAAGGTCACACGGGCAAGGAAGAAGGGTCCTTCGTCAACTAAGAAGAAATGGACCGTAAACCCGGATAGTTGATGGCTGTTCTGTTCTCAAATCTAACTGCATACACTTGACTCAGTCCCTGTTTGATGAGAGTTTACATGATATACAATCAAGACTGGCACACCCGCCGGCCTGTTATAATACTAGCTTTGCGCTCGCTCGTAGCATTAGATGGTTTATTGGGAGTCCAAAAATGGTAATGCGTGGATAGCACTGAAAAGAAGGAAGAAAAGCAAGCACAAAGCCAAGAATCACATCTTTTTTTGTTCACTATTGATCCTCGTCGACCCGCTCAACAGAGTCGACGATCTCGTTGACGAGCTCCAACGCGACACCGGGTATAATGCGTTCTGCCTCCGTGAATGCCCGTTGCAACGCGCTGAGCGCAACCCGTGCTTCCTGTGTTGATACACGAGGGAACAACTACATAGAGCAATGCGTTGCTGTGACACAGACAAACTGAACAATCAAGGGACCTACCGAAGCTATTGCGGGCAAGATGACCGAATCGAGCATGGTGGTATCAGGCAACTCTTCATCATCATCCAGGTCTCGCTTCTGTTCGACGATACTGGCGCCCCTGGGATACGTCGTAGCGTACTGCCCGTCGTACCCGTCTTCGTCGGACGATTTCCGCTCGTGTGTCTCCTGGCCATTGTTGACCGGACCGCCAGGCAACGCGTGTCTGACGGTCGCCTGCTCGTACACGCTCGACGCGCGTGTGGACTTGGGTGACACCGGGAGCGCCGGAAGGTCGACCTTGGTCAACGAGCTCGAGGTGCGCATTGTCGAGATGGAGGACGCCGAGGTGTCTGCGCGCCCAGAGCCGTTCATTTCCCACGTCAACGGCGGCCCCGAGACCTTGATCGAGTTGTTGGCTCGGCCGATCGTTCGCCCGGCGTGTCGGATGGTGCCAAAATCCCACAGGTCTTCGGGGTCGCCACTTGCGGGCCTGTTTTGCGTGCATGAAGTCAGGAGATGGGCTTGGCATTGAATGATACGTACAGATCCTGAGCGTCAGCTTGTTCCTCTTCTTCAAGTCGTTCTCCACCTTCGGCTTTCCACCGTTCATGACGTTCGATCAGCTCCGTCAGGTAGTTCGTCTTCTTGGCCATCCGTACAAACTTGTGTTTGAGAAGCTCGCGTGCTGCCGGACGCTGTTGGACCTCGGGTCACACAACGGCACAGGATGGAAGAGAAAAAAGGCAGAGAGGATTTGACACGTACATCGCGAGGATCTCGTTGCAGACAGTAGGCTACGAAATCTCTAAACGGTTTGGAAAAATGGCTGTCCAGCTGTGGCGGAGGGTTCTTCGGAATGAGGAAGAGAACCTGGGGATAATGATCAGCATATCACGCGGACAGCGTCACTGGAAGATCGCACTTTCATAGGGTGTAACTCTGCATATGGCGGCTCGCCCTTTGCAAGCTCGATGGCAGTGATGCCGAGACTCCAAACGTCCGCTTTATGATCATACCCGCTCTGTTTGATAACCTCTGGAGACATCCAGTAAGGCGTGCCTACAAATGTATTCTTCTTGGCAGACAGGGTTCCAGACAGTTGGCCCGAGACACCGAAATCTGCCAGCTTGACATCCCCCGTCGCAGACAACAGGATGTTGGCAGCTGTAACAAAGATCAGATAGTACCCTTTGTCCACGAGGTCAGGAGTGGTAAACGTACCTTTGATGTCGCGATGAAGCTTCCCCTCTGTATGGAGGTAATCCAGTCCACGAAGAAGCTCGCGGACGATGATGGCAATATACTCTTCTCTGAACACGCCGGGCTTCATCTAGTCCTCTTTTTAGTAAACCACATCTTCATCCGAGCGTTGATCGTACCAGATCGGAGCACGAGCCACCTGAACAGTACCTGTATGCGTAAATGAGCGAGTAGACGGTTGTCACGGCAACAGAACGTACTCCATAACTATCCAGAGGTTGGATCCCTTGAGGTATGAACCATGGTATCTTGCGTCAAGAAGCGTGGTATGTCAATCCCATCCGATCCGCACACAGGTGACACAAACATGATTGAACGAACTTGGTTACATGGGGAGAGTCCAACTGGGAAAGGATCTGTATCTCTTGCTGGATATCCTCAATCTCATCTTCTGCGCTCTCGAGGTCAATGATCTTGATGGCGACTGTTTTCTGGGTCCTCTTGTCATACCTGAGTGCAAGAAGGTTGATATGAGAGAAAGTGAGAAATGAGAAAGAGACGTGCCCTTTGAAAACTTCTCCGAATGAACCCTTGCCTGCACAGCAGTGGGTGAGTCGTCTGGGACAGGGATGATGGGATCATACCAATCCTGTCTTGTTTTACGTAGAACTCCTCTGGGTCTTGATGTCTAGTATCCTGGAGCAATCTGGTGAGACGTGTATACGGTGAGCACCCAACGTGTTGCTCACCATGTCTAGGGTGCGTAAATGAGGTGGAGGTGTAGGAAATGAAGGAGTCTCGGGTCGCGTGATGCAATCACGTTGCAAGTCAGCACGCCAAAGGGTATCGAGATAATCTCGGTCGAGGACGTCGAGGAAGAGAAGAAAGAGCACACCGCACCAAGGGCCAAGGCTGAGCTTGTCATCGTGGACTTGCTTATTTTGTCATTTTCAAGTCGTCAGCCGCTGGCAGCAAAGATCCACTCTGCACTACCTGGCGGCGTAATGTATGTACTTCTACTCAGCCAGAACAGGAACATCGACCGTCTCCCTACCCAACGGGCTGCCTACAGGATATACATGCCCAACATGCTGAATCGAAATCAGAATATCACGAGCGTGTCCCCAATTTCAATAGCACGTCGACCTGATACACGTCTTGTCAGACACTAAGCCTCTCCACACTATTTCAATTACACGCAAAGTATCTGGGTGACATGGAAGATACAACCATAAATTATACCATCTTGCGATGCTCCTGAATTGCCGTGTCAAGAATCGTCGTGAGCAGGGGGAAAGGCAGACATACCGGTGTATGTGTAGTTTCGTGATCGACGTGAACAAATGCTCGCTCAACGTTTGGCAGTTCCTCGAGCTTGTCTTGAAGCTGCTGAGAAACATCGTGTGCCTTCCATAGGGGAGTTAAAGCGTTCATGACAATGTCCACCTCGACAAAATAATCCTGCGAAGCCAGGATTATTAAAAAGGTAAGATTATCCAAAGGAATGGGGCACACCGGGCCACTATGGTAAGCACGGACAGTATCAATCTTGTCTATATCCGCGCTGAATGTCATGGCCTTGTAGATAACGAGCTGAACAAATTCGTTGGGTGCAGATTTTCCTGCCAGGAGACCGAATTGCTCGTAGATTGTATGTACCCATGCAATAATAACGCCCGTGGCGATCTGGGAAGGTGGTCAGCCCGAGGCAATGTCACGTTCGCAAATTCCCACCAGAAGACCACCAACCGGGTCCAACCACCATCGTAATCGGCTCCCACCCGCAGACATGAGGATGCCTAATGTGCTATCAATACGGAATGGAGTCAAGTAAACAAGGCAACATACCGAAACCATTGATGAATATGTCATTTCGGTGATCCTCCCATAGGATATGTACCTGGCTAGACTTGGAGCGAAGGGAATAACAATACAAGAAGAGCATGATCTTGACCCCTGACGGATGATGAGTCAGTTTCTGTGTGGGGTCAACAATACCCTTTAATCACCTAGAGCTGCTGTGACTGCCAGTATAGAAGCGAGATGAAAGGACGCGTCGGTCGACGTTGACATTAATGACTGAATGGACTCGACGATAATGACGAGGTTGACCGAGGACATTCTATGGAGACATTAACTTGATGAGTGAGTAATTATAGTGAGAGCAACGGACAGGGAACCTTGACATATGTGTGAGGATAAGTGGATGGGAAGTGTCTTGGGGGAATCTCACCATAGACGATGTTTCCGATAGTCTCCAAACGAGCACCGCCTACCGGCCATTTGTTGATGTCCATTTTCACTGCTTGCCTGTGGATAAGATACAGAAATAGGTTGCTCCCAAAGTCAAAACAGGCGTCAATCCCGGTGGCAATTAAAGATAGGGACATGGATGATATCGCGGCATAGACTGCGCAATGATTAGCCAGTTTGGCAAATGAGCCATGGTGCAAAACGCACGCTGAAGGACGCAGAGAGAGAAATTTGCAATAAGGCTTGCCCACACAGCAATTTTAATCTGGGGTTTGGGGGAAAGTCAAGGTATATGCGAGAGGAAGAGGGGTGCAAACCTACTGGGAGGCGAGAAACTTCTTCTTGGTGTTTCGCTTCTCTGGTATGGTCCTCCATTGATTTCAAGAGTGAATGAATGAGCTACGAAGGTGAATGAGCGCCAGAAATGAAACATGTGGGTGGCGTTGCACGTCATTTTGTCTTCGGTGATACGACTCGAGAGACCTTCCGCTCTTGCGACGGCGGCGCAACTGGTTGAGTTCTTCGTCTGTTTTGAGGCCGACACTGAACCTGTAGGGGTCGGAGTCTGGTACGCGTGGCTCCATTTCTACGTCGTTTGTGCGCGGGGCATCGGGGAGCTGGGTGGCATAGTGTTGGAAGCGCAAACGAATGGACACAAGACGCGTACCTGAGAAGAGGACATGAAGAAGGATGAAATTTATCCCACGAGACACTCTTTAAGCTTTATGGACCAGTCACTTGCTGTGCTCTTGCTGCTGCTCGTCG
>JBBPRO010000023.1:0-41276 GCA_038093055.1 Boletus mariae | reverse complement strand
CACGCATATACTTTAACTTTGATCTAATCTACGCCCAACCCCACACCGAGGTCACGACCCAAACCAAACCAGCTCAAGAATATGCTATACTGGAAACCCCCGAAAAGAAGTAGACAAAAAGACCAGCAACAAATAGAATATATATACTCATCCAAAATAAAAAGAAGAGGGTGGTAATTCAAAATGGCATAGGTATCGACGAGATGAGGCTCGTTAGCCGGTGGGGTAAAAGCGCACATCCGAAAATAGTGCAGTCTTTCACGGGGACAGGGCCATCACAGTTGCAATGAGATGGGGTAATCGGACAGTGGGGAGACAACTCCGAGCAAGGAGTTAGAAAGGGAAAGCATAGGGACAGAATGCGACGAAGCAGACCAGTCTGGCGTCGTGACGGAACAACGGCATAAACCGGCATGCACAGACAATGGGAGGTGATTGACGGAGAAAAGGTGACACTCAAAATGATACAGTGATAACCAAAACGGGAGATTGTACAGTGCTCGGAGCACCAGCAAAACACAAATTGAGGGGTAGGACATTGCTTAAATTCCACCGTACGCATCGCCCTCTTCAAAATGGACAGATGGTCGCTGATGAGGTGCAGGGATGCTCCCCTGCACTGGATTCACCGCACAGTGGTCGTCGAATGGACTCGGCAAAGGACCGTTTAGTAAATCGTCGGATCCATGATGAACAACATGTTGGTTAGGGTCGGTAGCACCCAGCTGGCGTGAGATGTCGGCATATTGCGCAGCCTGGTATGGAGAAACACTCGAGCGGTTGAGATCGATGTAGTGCGCCTCCCCGGCAAACGAGCTAGGAGGTGCAGTCGGAGCGGTGTATCCGGCAGCAGCGCTCGGCTGGCGCGTAAGGTACTGCGCGTTTGAGGGTTGTCTGGCGAGCTGCTGCTGAGAGTTGTAATCAGGGTATCCCACGTTGGAGGGTTGCCTTGCGATTTGCTGACGAGAATCGTTGTATTCCCCATAGTCCCCAGATGGATAAGTCTGTTGCGGGGGAGACTGAGCCATCTCAGGTGGATAAGAAGGCTGTTGACCGTATCCGCCATAACTACCGTAGAAATTCTGACCATATCCAGACTGTGCGGCAAGGGCAGGGGATGCATTATGGTGTTCGATCATGGTTGGTGGCCGGGGATTGTAGGACTGTGGGTGGTCGACGGGGTCATCGACGAGAATGGCAGACTGACGCTTGAACGCCTGGGCATCAAAGTCATCGATGTCATGGTTTCGCTGACGACGCTGATGAATGATTTAGTGAGACAAGGATCTGAAATGATAGCGTGGGAAGCGCACCATGCACCACATCAAAATAAGACCAAGGGCGGCAACGCCAGCGAGAATGCCAGCGACAGCACCTACGATGGTACTTGTGTTAGTTCCGCCAGAAGAGCCACTGGAGGGTGTTGCAGAGGCCGTATTGGTCAGGGTGGATGTAGGGGTGTAGGAGACACTGGGGACGACTTGGGTGTCGACAGGATGAGCATTGGCAGTAGTTGTTGGCTATAAAACTTTAGACAGGACATAAGGGAGCAAAGGTGGCTTACGGAAGCAACCAAGGGAGTTGACGCGGTGGATGCATGCGAGAGAGAGAGGGAGGAAGAGGAGGATGCTGCGGAGGATGTCGCAGTCAAAGATTCAGAAGAAGACGAGCTGAGAGAAGAAGAGGGGGGGGAGGCAGCGGGCGAAGCACTAGAAGAAGGCGAAGAGGAAGCTACTGGGGTTGGGGATGTTTGAGGAGCGACTACGGTGGGAGTGAGGAGGTCTGGTGTTTTGGCTGTGGAAGAGTGAGATAAAATATTGGAGTAAGAAAGAGAGCTACCATCTGAAGAAGACAATATTCCTGGGGGGCTGGCGCGGGCGAAAAGGTTGTGAAGTGCGCCAATATTGGAGCGTTTGTACACAAGGCTGCGACGACCGAGCATTTTTGAAGCGAGTTCGTAAGGAATGAGGGATAAACGAATGGAAATCCTCTGGGGAGGAGGAGGAGGAGGAGGAGGAGGAGGACTTGTCCGTCGCGAGGTCGGTAGGGAGGACGAAAAGACCAGGCACTGCTGACTAATCTGCTACTCTATTATTTCCGCACAACGAGGAAACCAACAGCGGAAATAAGACAGGAACACGACGGTGAGCTTCGCGTGCATCTCTACTTGGTAACGTTCCTTACCCCCGTCCTTTATCCAATGCTAGACTCGCTTGCACGGCGATGGCTTGTACTTGCCCTCATCCCTCCAGCCTTGGCACAACAAAACGTTGTCATCTCCAGCACTGACCCAGACATTATATATAACCCACCGCTGTGCACCCCCTCATCTACCTTGGCAGGCTGCACGAGCCCTTGGTATGTCCCCATCACCCTTTGGGTGCCATTCTACAACTATCATCCCCCAGGCAAGTATCCAGCGACACTGTACCCATAGTCTACACAAATGGACCTATACCCCAGGCAGGCGACGTCATACCGCAAATGTTTCTTAATTTCAGAGGTGATCCATCCGTTGGGGCTGTCCGTCCAGTGCTAACAACTATATTTAGCTTCTACCCTATATTTGCGCACCAGCTCCCTCTCAAATGCGACCGTCAATTTCACCCTCACTGCAGAGCCTTCCGACCTCTCGATAACTGCAGCAGTCAACACCTCCATCAGCCTCATTGTCGCCGTGAATATTCCCGAATCTCAGACCACCACTCTCGGCGTAACCGTTCTTGAGGACGACCTGCCCACCAGATTCGACGTCGAATCAATCACGCTCACCGTTTCCAACGCTAGGTGCGAATCCCACAAAATTCCCACTTAACTTGGAAATAAATTGTCCTCGTATAGCGCAACCTCTTCATTCTTGCCGTCAGCATCGTTGCCCTTTTCTAGCTCTCCACCCACCTTTGTCCCGTCTCCCACCGTCTCATCGACCCCCAACCCGCGCGCGAGTAATGACAAGGGCATGATTATTGGTGCTGCACTAGGCGGGGTACTTGGCACGCTTCTTCTTGTGATCATATCCCTTGTCATTCATCGCTATTATAAACGTCGAGCTACGAAACTCCGTCCGTGTTCAGGGCAGCACAACGGCGTCGTTGAATTGCTATCTTAGCGATACTTTATGTAGCGTTAGCCTATAACTTAGCCAAATCCACATAAACACAAGTTAAACAGTGCGACTGCGGCGCTCACGACTATCCCATCATGGACCCAGATGCACCCCTCGTCGTCGATAACGGTACTGGTGTAAGATCGTTGAGGCCCTTGCCTTTATCACCACCTAACGACGTCTCCGCAGTTCGTCAAGGTTGGTTATGCAGGATCCAACTTTCCAGAACACGGTGCGTGTTTTAGATAGCCCACGAGCAACATACTTCACCAGACATCACAGTCTTCCCCTCCATCGTCGGCCGTCCGATCTTGCGTGCCGAAGAGCGCGTCGGCTCCGCACTGATCAAGGACATCATGATCGGCGACGAAGCCGCACAGAACCGCAACTACCTCCAAGTCACCCAACCGATGGAGCACGGCATCGTCCGGAACTGGGAGGACATGAAGTACCTCTGGGACTACACCTTTTACGAAAAGCTCAAGGTCGATCCGCGCGGCCGTAAAGTGCTGCTCACCGAGCCACCGATGAACCCCAAGGTCAATAGGCAGCGAATGGTCCAGGTCATGTTCGAGGAGTATGGGTTCGAGAACGTATATGTCGCCATTCAGGCCGTGTTGACGCTCTATGCGCAAGGTCAGTTTCCCAAGCATGATCGTGTATGAGCAGAATGGACGTGTTTTTGGACAGGTCTGACGACGGGCGTCGTCGTCGATTCCGGTGACGGTGTCACGCACATCATACCCGTGTACTCGGGCTATTCCATTCCACATCTCACTCGCCGCTTGGATATCGCTGGTCGTGACGTCACCCGGTACTTGATCAAACTCTTGCTCATGCGCGGATACGCTTTCAATCGTACCGCTGATTTCGAGACCGTGCGTGAGATCAAGGAAAAACTATGTTACGTCAGGTAAGAGATCGTTTGTCGTCTCGGTTGCCCGTATATATGCGCCATACTAGCTACGACCTCGACCTCGATCAAAGACTAGCAGAAGAAACCACGGTTCTTGTCGAGAGTTATACGGTAAGGGATTGTCTATGTCTGGGTCTCGGAACGCTTCCTTATCTATGCGTCAGCTTCCTGATGGGCGGACGATCAAAGTGGGCTCAGAGCGATTCGAAGCGCCAGAGTGCTTGTTCCAGCCACACCTGGTCGACGTCGACCAGCCAGGTGTTGCAGGTTCGCACCCTTGCCTCCGATTTTTTTCATGGTGCACTGACTTGTTGCAACCCATAGAAATGCTCTTCCAAACAATACAAGGCGCGGCTGTGGATACCCGCACAGAACTCTACAAACACATCGTCCTCTCTGGCGGATCGAGCATGTACCCCGGACTCCCAAGCCGCTTGGAGAAAGAGATGAAGCAGCTCTATCTTACACACGTCCTCCGCGGCGATCCTTCTCGATTAAACGTACGTCCCTTTCCTCCCTCTCTAACCGATCGCTCAACGCGACACAGAAATTCAAAATCCGGATCGAAGACCCGCCGCGTCGGAAACACATGGTGTTCCTCGGCGGCGCTGTCCTGGCAGACATTATGAAGAATCGCAATGACTTTTGGGTGTCGCGGGAGGAGTGGTACGAGCAGGGTGTGCGGGCGTTGGATAAGCTCGGGAGGGGGGAGAATTGAACGTCGATTTGTCTGCTTTTTGTTTTTCCCTTTTTGCCGTGAAATGGATCTACCATGACTGCGACAATGATCGCTTGAACATTGGCCTCGTACAGTCGCGTTGACCCTGTACTTGCTTGCTATCTTATCTTCGTACCTCGTTGTCATCGACATTTGGATCTTTGCATAGCCTCGTGTCGGTTTATTCTTATCGATCGCTTCCTTCTCTCCACCTCCTGCCTCCCACCCCGCACGTCCTTCCCATACTCGTGCTCGCCCCGCAACTCGTTTCGGTTCTGTGCTATCTGTATCGCTATCTCCGTGTCTTGTTGGTCTTCAGTCCAGCAGCTCCAGTTCTCGCCCTGCTCTAGGCGCCAACACTACAATTTGCGCCCTCGGTCCTCCGTCTCGCTACTCGCATAACGCATCGGCATCTCCTCATCTTTTTGATTTCTCGCTCTGCTCCAAGCACCTGCGTTCATCGCAGCTGCCTGATCGTGTAACAACTCGCTCACCATCATTCGTGGGTGCCCCTTCTCATCTCCGTTTCTTTGTCCGCTACCCTATCCTGTTGCACAGAGCATCTTTCTGATTGTCTTCTATTCTTCTAGCTTTTCCTAAATCCTGCATCGGTCGGTCTTGTGCTTTCCCTGCGGCCCCTGCGGCCCCTGCCTTTCAGCCCGTCTTCGCATCAGCGTTTCCTGTGGTCAACTCGTCCCTCGCTCCCATTCACTGCCCCTGCCTTCTACATCCTATCGTCTGCCTCTGTTGTCTCTCTCTCCACACGCCGTCTCCGTCATCTCTCTCTAGCCTTGCATCTGTTCCTGTCTCTTCGTCGTCTGAGTTGTTCTTTGTGAGTTGTACGAATTGTCCTTCGGCGTCGATATCTTATTCCTTTGTCTCTTCTCGTGCTAGTTTCCCCTTAGGCCTTCCTCGTCTCTCGTCCCCTGTTCTCAATAGCCCTTTCTGTTGCTCTACCACGCTGCTCTTGCGTCTGTCGCCTACAAGCCTGTTTAGGTTCCGGCCCCCTTGCCAGTCTCTGCCTATCTGATATATCCATCCGGCTTTCCGCTCTCGCATCTTGCCTGTGCTTCCATCCATTTCGACCATCTCAACATTTGCCCCCTGTGCTCTTACTGCCCGATTTCCCCACATCTCGTCACGTTGCATTAGTTATCGCCCAATTGAAGACCGCCTCTACGTTCGCGTCGTCGTCGCCTCAGCCACATTACCTCCAGCTTCGCTCTTTCCTAGTACCAAAGCTTTGAGCCGATCTTCTCCGTGATATTTCTGTATCTCCCGCATCAAGCACTGCACCGCCCAACTGCCTCTGCCTCATTCCCACCTAAATCCATCCGTATCCTCACCCATCCCATCACCGTCTTGCCTGTCTTGTCTCGCATCCGTGGTTCTCGTCTTGTGACCTGCGTTTCCTCTGCGTCCAAATTCGTCCTCGCATTCCTCGCCTGATTTTCTGTCTCGCCACGTTTCGTCGTCGTTTGTATCCGCATGCCCCCTATGGGTCAAAACGACCCCAACAAAGTCACTTTCCAAGTGACTGGTATGTATCCACCGACTTGGCAGCATGCCCACTCGCGCTCACTGCTGCTTTTACACAGTCCGTCGATTAACCCTCTCGTCTCCACATTCTAAAGGCGACGAGCACGATATCCGTGTCACTGTTGCTGTTGGTGACGAGTCTAAAATAACATGCTCTGGAGAGCTATCAGACGATGGCTTGACAGTGACATGGAACCATCCCTTCCTTTTGTAAGTGTCATTTCATACTTTGTAACATTGTTACTCACTTTTGTATTCAATACAGCTCTGCCTCTCACTCTACTCCTGTCAAAGTTGCTATATATGCTCTTCCAGAGCTCACCTCTGGATGGGACAGACAACTGCTGGGGGATCAAATAGTGACAAATGTAGCCAGTTTGTTGGAATCTGGGAATGGGTGGCAATGTAAGTTACATATCTATCATCCTTACTCCAGGTTTGATAATGTATTAGGCAATGTACCTGGACTATCTGATGGTCCTAGCAGTCTTTCCATGACATGTAAAGTGTCTGTGGTTCTGGTGAGCACTATATTGCAGTTGTGTTCACATATGATTGAATGTGTGTGTTAGACTGTACCTCATGGACATGACTGTTTGTCAGCTCTCAGACAGTACAGTGGAAAGCTTGTTGGATTTGGATGGCAGTTCCAAAATATGCCTTGCTGGTCCACAGAGATAGAAGTGGAATTGGCATTATTGGACCTTTGTCCTCTGGGTCATGCAGACCACACATTGACACTGCATAATCTTGGAGCTGCTTTTCAACAATGTTATGATCAAGGGTGTAACATCACAGATCTCAACAAAGCCATTGAAATATTTCAGATCAGGTTGGATCTCTGTCCATTGGGACATAGAGAGCATGCTAAGGCTCTTGGACACCTTGCAACATCCTTGTCAAAACACTTTGGAATCCAGAAGAACAAAGCAGACCTAAATAGGATCATAGAGATGCAAGAGAGAAGGCTTAATTTGTGTCCACCAGGCCATCCAGACCATCCAAAGGCTCTTGGAAGACTTGCAACATCCTTGTTGGACCGTTATCAAATTCAAGGATATATCTCAGATTTGAACAAGGTTATAGAAATGGACCAAAAGCGACTTGAACTTTGTCCACCACATGATTCATACCATGCTGAAGCTCTTGGAAACCTTGCAGTATCATTGAAGAAACGCTACCGGAAGCAGCATAAATTGACTGATCTAAGCAAAGCTATTGGTCTTCAAGAGGAGAAACTTAAACTCCGTCCACCTGGTCATCCAACTCATGGGCTTGCACTCCAAAATCTTGCAAGTTCCTATAAGCTTCGCTTTCAAGCAATGAAATCCCACTCTGACCTAATTAAAGCAATCCAGCTATACAAGCAGGCATTGGCAACACATCTACCCCAACACTTTGATTTTGCATTTGTTGCTGCTGCACTGGCTCAAGCCATTCTACTTTTGTTTAACTCACCACACCCTGATCAACCACCTTTGAAACTAGATGAGGCTTTTGAAGCCTATAAACAATTGAAGCAATGTGGCCCAGCAGTTTCACTGGATTTATTGGAGGCAACCCAGGATTGGATCTGGGATGCTGAGAAATATAACCACTCCTCAGTCCTGGAAGCATACCAATCATTACTCAATACACTAGACTGCTTCACCTCCTTGAACTCTTCACTGGACTCTAGGCATCAGGCAATGCAAGCAAGAGTGGCCAATCTTCCCAATGATGCATTCTCATGTGCTACAAGGCATGTTGATTTCAAGATGGCTGTTGAGTTGCTGGAGCAAGGCCGAGGAATCCTATGGAATCAACTCGCTCGGTTTGACATTTCCATAGCGGAGCTGGAAAGTCGGGGCAGCCAAGGACGCAAACTTGGGGAAAGATTCACACGATTGAGCACTGATCTTAGGCAGCACGCTCAAGGGAGTGGAGGCAAGGAAACTTACTGGAGGGTTCAGCAGAAATGGCAGTCTGTCGTGGACGAGATCCGTGGTCTCAATGGGTTTTCACGATTCCTGTTACCTCCCCTTTTCAAGGATCTCCAACGGGCCGCCGAACTTGGACCCGTCATCATTGTGAATGCTAGCAAACACACCTGCGACGCTCTCATCGTCCTTCTTACTGGGTCGCCTGTTCACGTTTCTCTTCCTTGCTCATTCACCGATGTCGACCAACTGTGTTCACAATTATCCGAGCTCACACGGGACGCACATGCATATGGAGAACACAGGGAATCCTATGTGAAGGAAATGCTGCGGGAACTGTGGTCATCCGTGGTTGAGCCAATCGCCACTATGCTCCTGGACGACATTCAGCTTCCTCTAGGCTCACGGATCTGGTGGTGTCCGACGTCGAAATTCACGAACCTGCCGTTCCACGCTGCAGGTCCGCACCGCAAAGCAGAAAAGAATATGTTCGATCTCTACGTCTCATCCTACGCACCCTCTCTTTCTGCTCTCGTTCGTGCACAGGACCGCATTCGTTCCCAGAGGGCGGCTCGTGATGCATCTGGAACTCTGAATCCAATCTCGTTCGCGGCCGTCGGTCAAGGGCGGCCGAGTACGGACACGAAGCTGAGCGAGCTCCCAGAAGTGAACCGCGAAATCCGCAAGATCCAGAACGAGACTGGCATGCCGCCAGACATGACATTCGACGTCGTCACTGGCGACGCAGCCACCATTTCGGGCGCCGTACAGGCGTTCAGAGACCATCGTTGGGTCCACCTCGCCTGCCACGGTGCACAGCACGCGACAAGGCCGTTCGATTCATGGTTCGCGATGGGCGACGGCAAACTAACGCTCATGCGGATCATCCAAGAACGGTACACGAATTCCGAGTTTGCGTTCTTGTCTGCGTGCCATACTGCGGTGGGAGACGCGTCGACGCCGGACGAGGTGCTCCATCTCGCGGCCGGGATGCAGTTTGCGGGGTTCAATGGGGTGATTGGGACGTTGTGGAGGGTGGATGATGCGGTTGCGCACCAGGTGGTCACCCAGTTTTACAGGGAGATGTTCAAACAGCCAGTGATTGGTTTCGAGCACGCGGCTGCGGCGTTGAACGCTGCAGTGGTGAATACGGCCGGACAAGTGTCGTTGGAGAAGCGGATTGTATTTGTGCATATAGGGATTTGAGCACTTCAGGTTTCTCTCTTTCTCATACGGTGATTCGGGTTACTGATTTGCCTCTTCCAGATATGCCTTGTGTTTGATTTTGTATGATACCGCGGAATCGACGCGCCCAGAAATGACTCGTGCGTATATGTCGGAATTTGAGCTTTCTCTTTGAACTAGTTTTATTTTTGTACGATACAGAAGATGCTATGATGTATATGAGTTCTTTCACTTGAATTGGTAGCGGTATGAGCACAAGACGAACGCCAAGGTCGGTCCCGCAAATCAGTTTCCGGCGTCACTCAGTATACGACCCTTGTAATGAACTACACGGCAAGGTCGGGAAGGGTCGGCGTGCGTGGTTTTTTGACCGCGAGGGCGCCGAAGTGGATGCCCGGTGTAGATCACGGTGGTATTGATATCCCTCCAAGCACATAATGATCGTCGATCGAGAGGGAAATACTCTGTAACTATTCTTGTATTCGTCGTCGTTTATTCATGCGGATTTTTGTCGATGAGCTGGTTGTCCTAAATCAGTATGTACATCCTCCATGCGCGCATGCGCTGTTGACTGAAGAAAACCTGATCCGAATTCCGGACAGAGGTAGAGTACATACATGTCCCGTGAACCCAAAGGAAAGGAAATATATAGAATGCACGAGACCAAGAAAAAGGGATGAATCGATACGTTGATGGAGAAAATCGATTTGCCAAGCCCAGGGTTATTTTTTGAATGGGCCCATCTCCAAATCAAACTCGATCACTCATCCTCCGATATCGTGTACATGTCGGCATCTGAAGACGTCACCAACTCTGCAGTCCTCCGGACGGCCTGTCGTGTCAACCACATCGTCGTGAGCACGACCACAATGGCAGTATGCCAGCTTAGAGTGTGAACACACACCTCTGGCTGGGCAAAGACCAGCTTCGCCTGTCCGTTCGAGAAGGGTGTTGCACTCGCAAGTACGTCCACACTATCGTGTCGCACGCCCGATCCATCCCTCAAATATGACCTCGCATTCATGTTCGCAAGTACCGTATTGCAATAGATCGAGCAAATTGGATAGGCGAACAGGATGTAGAGCTTTTCAGACGGCCAGACGTACACCTATCAGTGTGTGTGTGCAAGGGGGAAGAAGTGAGCGTCAGGAACATGAAGACCAGCGCCAAATGATGCTCACAAAGATGAGCGACAACAATGCAAACGTTGCCGTCCACGTGCCTGTGTTAACCGCAAGCACGGTGAGGCGCTGTACCATGTGTGCCGTGCTTGCAAGCAAAAAAGGCAGGAATCAGGTGTGTTCCCAGAGTTCAGCGACGCAAAATCCATACGCATACCTTGCGAGGAGGGTGTCTGTGCGCTCGCGGACGAGCAAGAATACCAAGAAAATGGCAATCAGGATATCCTGTCCAGCCGCGGCCGAGAGACTCAACGCGAGTGTGGTCTGTACCGTTTTATTTAGCGACTCCATTCGAATTAGGATGCACGTCCATGTACACACTCTGAACGTACTATCACCGAGCACAACGATATCAACATCATGCAGACTCCTGAAAGGATGAGAAATATACATCAAAAATTGTGGTCTGTGAAAAAGGGGATGTGAACGCACCCGTTTGCGCTATATAGCGATTTTGCAAGATAAACTCAATTTGTAATGTCAGAGGTTGCTATGACAGGAGGTGGCCGATTAAGCTTACTCGTAGAGGACACTAAAAGGCATTCAGTCGCCACTCTCAAAAGGTCAGAAGGCCTTACCAAGCTGAAGGATCGACAGAACAAACTATATCCAGGACTCAAAACTTGAATTTATTCTATGTACAGATACCTTACCCACAAAAGCAGTGTGAGGATCTTCTTTCCGCTGACTGCGGCGGTCGTAAATAAGCTGGACACAGATTACAGAGGCGAGGACGCACAAACATAGATTCGATGCATGAGAAATGCTTGGGTGAGGACTGCCACAAGGGCCTGAAATATATCAGCACCCGTTCTACGCAGGATGAAAAATACCCACTGTCGGGACTATTTGCAACTATTCCATTTTGGTGGACGCTCCGAGGAAATCACGAATCAAAGTACTCACGTTGAGCTCCCTGGGAGGGGTAAATGGCTCGGCATAAGAAATGGGTTTGCTCAGGAAATCACTTACGGAGGCCAGTTCAATGATGATGACGGGTCCGCCAGCCCGCCCGCGATGTATTTATATGCTGTGTCAAGGGCAATATGAACCAATGTTCAATCGTTATACCTGTCACGAATTGTGATACTAACTTCCGGCAACAGTTAATGCTGTGTGGATCGTATTCAATGCCCTATCAGTAGAAATGAGGAGAGCCGCAAAATTGAAGGAACGTGAAGTTCACCATATAACTGTTACCTGGGAAATAAGGTACGTTATACGCTCGACTCATCGACAACTTGACTTACAAAGATCCTCAAGCGCAAAAGGTCATTCTCATAGCTAGAACGGGGCCACGGTAAATGGACGAACGAGGACGAGGTATGTAGGCCCTACTGGACGTAGTAGAAGAATCTGTCCGAGCACACGTAAGCGGGCAGTTTTCACTCGTCCCGGATGAACACCACTCACGTTTGCATGCAAGTGAAACCATAAAACGTGGACGTCATGATAGTGGAAAAGTATAACCAGGCGGAAATCGGCCCAGACAACGAGATATACGGGTTGGTCGACATGCCTGCGAACGGAAAATGGGTAAACGAGCCGCTGATATGATAGTTATAATCATACGTCGGAATAATCAATATTACGATGTGCGCCCATCGGAGAGTCTAAACTCGGCTAAAGCCGGTGCGGCATCGATATGCTCCGTGTGCGGCTTTCACTCTTCCCACCGAGGTGCTTTGTCCACACACTCACGCCGTTGGCCAGCGTGCTATTGTCAGCATTCGACATGTGTTCGGGGCATCTACATGCAACAATTGGTTTGACATACACCGTTTCCCCAGTCCCCAGAGCACAGTCACTTGCGGGATTGGCGGCCTCCAATGATAACAATACTTTGTTCCAGGACTATAGTATCCCGTGGGTTTAGTGACGTGAATGACACCGCGACGATCAAATACTGCCAACGAGGCTGCGGCACTACTGGTGCGAACAGTCCTAGACTCTGATCAAGATCAAAACTGCTGTGCGTGATGGCCCTAGTACTTGTTAGGAACTTCGCATACATGGATCGAAAGAGAAGGATAAACTATCTGCGATCGATAGAAAACCTCGCATATACAGCTTGGCTAGTCAGGTGGCCGCTCTACCTTACAACGGCGCAGCGGGTGCACCACCACACCTCTGCCGAGAAAAGTACTAACGATCTTGTTGAATGGTGCAGAGAGTTCGTAACCACAGCACGTCTATGGGCGGTTCCACTTCAACAATGCAATTAACGGGGGTTGTCGGCGATCTAGTTAACGAACCGACATCACAACGACAACAGGAGCGCACTGACCATGGGGCGGATCACAATACATTGCAACGTCTTTGTATTCAACGTCGTGTAGCTCCCCGCAAGTTGTCCTCGGTAGGTAGTTGTCCGAATTCCCTCCGTGTCCGCATGGGCTGTTGACTCTAGAAAAACGGATCTGAATTCTGGATCTGCTCAGAGGTGGAGTATATGCATAATGCAAGAACAGCTTCACGCAGAACAAAAGCATCATCTGCAACAGATATCAAGGATGGAAACCAATACATGGTATAAAAGACCAGTTAGGTGAGTCGACGGCTGACTTTACATGCGTCCGCCATCCACCAAGCGTGATCGATTGATCATGCATCCTCCAATATCGTGGATCTCATGTTGGCATCTGAAAATGTCACCAACCCTGTGGTCCTTCGAACATCCTGCAGTATCAACCGTACCATCCGGTAAGCCGCTCACGATGATCACTTCATACTAGCCTCTGAGGACACCCACCTCAGACGGAACAAAGACCAGATTCGCCTCTCTACGTCGTCCATCCGAGCCGGGCGTTGCACTCGCAAGCAAGTCCTCGCTAACGTGATCCGTCCCTGATCCATCCCTCAAATATGACCTTGCATTCAGGTTCGCAAGTACGGTGTTGCAATAAACCGAGCAAAGAGGAACACCGAACACGACATAGAGCATTTTCGGCGGCAAGACATATAGCTATCGGCGCGTATGTGTATATGCACATGTAGTTGAAGGAGGCGTCAGGAACGAGCACAGACGGGCATACTAAACACAAACGGTACCCACAAATATTAACGTCAGTAGTGCAAACAGGGCTGTCCACATTCCCGTGTTGACCGCAAAAACGGTGAGGCGTTGCAACAAATGTGTTGTGCTTGCAAACCAAAAAGGAATGTGGGAATCAGATGCGTTGGCCCCCATCCACGACGCACGAAGCTCCGTGCACGTACCTTGCAAAGAGACCGGACGCACGTTGGCGGACGAGTAAAAACACCAGGAGGATGGCGATTAGGATATCCTCGCCGGCCGCAATACATAGACACAACGTGAGTGTAGTCTGCAGCGGATTGTTCAGTCTTGCGATTCGAAATATTATACGCACCCATATACATACCATGAGTGTCGTGTCCAGCACAGTGATGTCATGAAAACCCGAACTACAAGTGAATAAAGAGTATACATTGTGGATCATGGTCCGCGCGAAAGGGCTGATGAACTGACCTAACGTTCGTGTAGAGCGCTCCCGAAACATAAACTAATATTGTGACCATCAGTATTCCACAGATTACTGGATGGGGGTGATGCAAGCTTGCCGATAGAGAACACTGAAAAGCCCTTCAGTAGCTAGTCCTAAAAGATCACAAGGTCTTACCAAGCTGAAGGATCGACAGTACAAGCTATATCCAGAACTCAAAGCTGAAATCTATTTTGGGTGAAGACATCTTACCCATAAAAGCAGCGTGATAATCTTCTTTCCACTGACTGATCCAGCTATTAATAAGCCGGAAAGGGATCGCAGAGGCGAGGACATACAGATATAGATTCGATACATGAGGAATCCTTGGGTGAGTATTGCGACCAGAACCTGAAAGATATCAACATCCGCTTTGTGCACGAAAAAAGCAAATAGCTACTGTCAGGAATGTTTGTAACTACATCACGTTAGTGGATCCTCTGGGAAAACCATGAATCAAACTATTCACGATGAGCTCTCTAAGAGTAACGGAAGCATGAGAAATACGTCTTTCAAGATGATAGCTTACGGAAACAAGTTCATTGGTGACACTGGGCTCTCCAAGGCCGCCGCAATATATTTGTATACTGTGCAAAGGACAATGTGGATGAGATGTTCGACCCCTGTGCCGTTGCAAGACAAACCTCCAGAAATTGTCAATGCTTCGTGTACTGTATTCAGTGCCCTATCGTAGCGATTACGGGTGCAGAAAAACGGAAGCGACACGAGGCCCACCAAATAACTGCTACCTGGAAGGAGGGTATGTTATCACGCTCAACTTGGGACAACCTGACTTACAAAGATCTTCGTGCGCAAAGGATCGTTCTCATAGCTAAATGAGGGCCACGGTGAATGGAAGAATAAGTGCAGGGTATGTAGGCCCACTGGACGTAGTAGAAGAATCTATCCGAGCATCAACACACTTCGTTCACTCGTAATGATACGCTCTGGATGAACGGAGCTCACGTTTGCATGCATGTGAAGCCGTAAAATGCAGTCGTGATGATAGCGCAAAAAAACCCTCCAGCATATAGTGGATGTTGAACTAGCGAGGTAGTACTAAGCGAGTTGGTCGACATGCTTGTGAACAGAGAGTCGGTAAAGTGAACTAGTAGTGATGTGGATGCTCACTTGGTTATATGGATCACTGCATCGGTCATTCAGTGAATGCCGCACCAAGTAATGGCCTGTTCCGAATGATGGGTTCGTGATGCACCTGGAGGATAAGTCCTGGTCGCAGTTCCGCTTATGGAACAACTGGCATGCCCTACGTACTATGAGCGCAAATAGTCACTAGTCAGGATCAAAACTGCTGTGCAGAAGTTTAAAACTGTCAAGAAGCATGCGCATGCAAAAGTCGACCCGACGCAAGGAAATGGATTACTATGATTGATCCGCAAGTCTAGGGCATTGACCGTACACATATAACCTGTGCCACCTGCGTCACTCTCACACCAAGGACAAAGGCCAACATGAGCTGCTGAGCACAAGGGTCACAACCAGACTCAGCTTGTTCGGACTATGCAGGCAGTAGCGCTCAGTGATGGTGCAACGGACCACAGTTGCGCAGCCTGTACTGAGGATTGGTTTCAAATTCTAGACCTGCATGGAGGTTTAACAAGTATGTACATTGGTGCATAGGCAGAAAGAAAGCATCGTCTCCATCCAACGTGATCACACATTCTCCAATATCGCGGGCTCCAAATTGGCATCTGATGATGACACCAACTCCGTAGTCTTTCGAAAAGCCTGCCGTTCCAGCCACCACCATCAATGATCGATGTATAGTGGTTTGGACTATCGACACCCACCTCTGGAGGGGCAAAGACCAGCTTCGCCTCTCTACGCTGTCCATTCGCGTTGGGCGTTGCACTCGCAAGCAAGTCTATGCTGACGTGCTGCCCCACCGATCCATCCTTCAAATATACCCTGGCATTCAAATTTGCAAGTAGGGTGTTGCAATAGACAGAGCAAAGCGGAATGCTGAACACTTTGTAAAGATGTTCCAAGGGCACAGGCCTGACTCCCGAAGTTGACAAAAACACAAATTGTAGTAGGGTTGGATGACTTGGCATTGCATGTCCCCCATACAACCCCAATACACAACCCAATGCGTTCAAAAATATACATTGAAATAAAGCAAGCTAGAAAGGAAATCATTACAACAATAACCGCAATGTCCTGCCGCACACCAAGGAGCACGAGCACCAGGACCAGAGCCGGGACTCAGACCCAGGCTATGCAGGCGGTGGTGGCGGCGGCGCAACCCCGTCCGGCGGTCCGCCTGGGGCAGGCGGTGGTCCACCACCAGCCCCATACCCTTGTTGACCATAGTATTGACTATACTGTTGTTGTTGACTCGCCGCCCATTCTTTAAACTGTGGCGAATTGATGTCGTACCCAAACTGTGCCCTGGAATTTTATTTCATATGTGACGTGCGGAACGGACCACCTAGGAAACAAGTAGTGACATACCAATATGCAGCGTATGCGTCCATGGAGGTATCAGTGCCCGCGGGAGCCGCAGGCGCACTCCCATCTGGGGGTGGTGGAGGTTGTTCGCCGGGTGGTGGCGGTGGAGGTGCGTTATCGGGAGGTGGAGGTGCAGAACCATATGTGCCCTGTGCCTACAGAACGGTACGACAAGTCGTTGAACATCAAGAGGCCTACCTAAACGTGTATAAATGTGGGTGAACATACCGGGATGGTGCTATATTGAGCGTATTGCATCTGCGCTTGGTGCAGTTCCATTTGTTGTTGTACGAGTGCAGCTTGGGCTTTCGCGTGCTCCGCGTGCACCACCTCGAGGAGATCTTCAGTCAGTACTTTGGCACGGGCAACTTGACCCTCGTCCGGCCCGCTGGAAGAAAATGAGTGGGTCTAGTCAGTCAAAAAGATCGGTTCCACAAGCATACGTGATGTGTATGTGCATAGGTTCCTCCGACTCTTTCCCCGTTTCTTGCTCCACGAACCCTGATCCAATACCCTTGATTTGCACACGTGTACCCGTCTCTTGTTGAATGTATTTCACAAAGACACCCTACAGCATGGTCAGCGAAACCATCCTCCAATTTTGGGTCATGTTTACCTGTGGACCGACTACCTTGGCACGAACATTAAAGTTTCGTATCGTTTCCAGCCCGACTGGTAATTTTTCTTCTGGCCATTTCCGCTAGACGACGTGAGAAACGCGAGCGCAGTATACGGGTGACCTGATTTTACCTTTTCACGCAGGCGGTCCTTCTTGTCCTCAACGAGTGGCCCGAGATCCATTGACGTTAACTCGTTAACCCTGTCTATGGCTTTTTGAAGGACTTCTCTGGAGGATGCGGAGAGGTGAAGGTACAGGGGAGGATCCCTTTCCGTTGCTTTGGATCGATCTGGGTACCAAACGCCCTTGGTGCTCACCGATGCACCCGTGTCTTCGTTTATCTATTTAACCACCATTTAATCCCAAAAAGCACCATCCAAACGCAAAATGACGCCCAAAAGGACAAATACACAGTGGAGAGAACATACCTCTGCCTGTGTGGAGCCCTTGGTCAACACATACCGATTCCGAACGTCATTGATATCGATGTCATGGGTAAACTCGGCGTCGTGAGGGTCCCTCTGTCCAATCTGTATGCTTCCGGGCGCAGAACCTCCCGCACTAAACTGAGCCGCGATTTTTGCAGCGATGGCAGCGGCCGCTGCAGCTGCCTCCGACGCCGACTTTCCTTCATCGATTTTTGTGGCTTTTGAAGGTGCCTCATTCTCTGGGTTGGCATCCGGCGCAGCTTGGTCCCACTTGCGTTTCGACGACATGGTAGCGTCGCCGGTTGCTTGACTTTTGGCTAGCTCGAAATGAGTGTGACAAACGTGACGAGCGTGTGACAGTACAGTTAAAAGTCAGCGGTGTTTGATGTCCAAAAGGGGTAACTAATATTGAGATAAACCTTGAGCCTTGGACACACACCACCATGTACGCCGCCAAACGTCCGCGACTATCAGACGCATCATCACCGCACACGACCTCGTCCCCAAACCAACTCCAAATACAACAGATGGAACCGCAGGATCAAGATCAAGGAATAGCACCCAAATCGTCCCGAACATCCGACGCACACGCCCGCGATCGCGCCTTGCTGTGCACATTGCCCCCCACCTGCAATCCGCCAGTCAACAAACCCACCCCGATCTCCAACTCTCGCGATCTCGAGATTCACTACGGGAAATACCACGCGCATGTTTGCGAGCAACGAGGGTGTGGGTGTGTCTTTCCAGATGCCCGGCTCTTGGAGTTGGTGCGGGCGTAGGCATCGTCGTCGTGGACGTCGCTGACGTTGACACATTTTCCTGTCCTTCAATAGCATCAGACAGAGTGTCATGACCCGCTTGCTGCGGTACGGAAAGAAAGGGGAGAAAAAATCGTGCGTGTTCCTATCCGATCATCGATCGAGACGAACACGCTTGGACGGCTAATGCCGTGTCGTAGTTTGCTTGCCATCTAGTTTCATGTCCACGGCTGTTCTCGACACCTAAAGCACGAAGGCTGCATCTCATTCAAGTGCATTCATACCCAAAGGAGTATTTCTTTGCTGTTACCAACAGGGGGGTTGGTGGCCTGCTGAAGAGGTGGGGGGATGGTGCCAGCATGATACGAGGAACGTGGAAGCCGAGAGACAGCAATGAAGGAAATGAGACCAAGACCGAAGGGAAGGGAAAGATGGAAGACTCTGACTCTAATAGCGAGGAGGAGGGGGAGGAAGAAGAGGACGAGGACGGTGATGGCGACGACCTAGATGAGGCTGAGGGGGGCGAAGAAACTCCAAAGGCCCGGTATAACGATGGAAGTAATGCTAGGTCTCCTGCAGTCTCCCCGAGACCAACGTCTCCTCGTCATTTGAGCGTACGCGCATCCTCACTATCGCAAGGACAGGTGGACGATTTGGCGCAGTCTATGAGTTCACTCTCATTGGTACCACCATCCATTCGGTTCGGGCGAGGCGGAAAAGGCGGAGGATTCATTCATCCTGAACTACACAACCCTCAGGTATTCAAAGGCAACTTTGGTCCACGAGGGAGAGGAAGGGCTAGGATTGCGGTGAATGTTCACCCGCATACAGGACACGCAGATAGCGCTGAATTCACGTCAGGCGCATCCGTGAAACGAGGTGGATACACCAGGGGGGATTTTAACCGTCGGAATAACTAGGAGTGGGGTCGTCCACGTGCATGAGGGGGTAAGGTAAGGGGTACTGAGTCGCGAAACACAATATATGTGGCGTAAGGAAGCATGCGAGAGTGACAAGGGCGCTGTGCGTGGTGTAGTAAGGTATCTGATGGATTCGAAACCCATTTGTTTGACGACGAAAGTCCTAGTGCGGCATGAAATACGGACGTTTATGGGAAAGATACTTTTCTAGAGAGTCTCAGAAGCACTCCGAAGCTCGTCATTGCACGACCCACTGCCAAGGATTGCAGACCAAAGCGTGTTAATGGCATCAAATGTGTAACGGCGACGATGTGGAGATCATGTTCCATAAAAGGAAAGTGTTGTAATGGAACAATGCTTTCAAGAAAAGTTTGAATTGTGTTCGTATTTGGTCACTTCTTGTTTATGGGTGTGAGTTACTACTACTACCAGGTCTGTCTATTATCCTCCATTCTAATTGTCTCCTCACCCTTCATAAGGGCCCCTTCCGATATTCAATTTTCAATTTTCAGCGTCTCACGAGCTAGCCTCGCCGGTACTTTTTTTCTTTCTCTGTCTATTCCTCGTATGTTTTACCCTTTTCCTGTGTCTGTCCCAAACTTACCTCGCTTGCAAGCAGACGTTTTGCATTGCACCGTAATGACACTGCACTGCCATTCCGTCGTGAAGACCGAATATGCATTCCTAGCTCACCCGCCTCCACAGAAAAAGCTCAAGCAATCTCTCTATGTGGAGTCCATACCCTCTCAAACCAACCGCCGCAGGTCAAACACTTTCTCTGGAATCGTTGCTTGGGCCTCTCACGTGCAGCCTGGCTCGCCCGCTTCCCTCTCCCCCCACTCCCCACATCGCCGTCCTTCCCTTGGAAAAGGCTGCTGTCCCTCGATTATATCCATCCGCGCTGCCTCCACATCTTTCCTCCACCTCACGCCTACTCCAACGACAGTTCACGTAACCACTCCTTCCGTCCGTGACTTTAAGACTGATCTTACCACTGTCGGCTACACTTCCATCTTCCTCCAACTTCCCAACACCCCCATTTCCGCCACGCTCTCCTTCTCTGTCAAACCACCATCTTCAAACGCTGCCAAGAGCTTCCCCGACCCGCCTATCCGCTCCCTTAGCTGCAAGCCCCGCAGTTTAACTCGCTTCCGTTCACTTTCCGTACTTCGATCACGAGGCAGGTCCAAGTCTGTTACTCCTAACTCTCCCACCAAAATGAAGGCCAAGGATGTCGCCGCTTCTGCTGCCATCATCAAGCCGAAGAAATCTAAATATGCCATGAGGCCTCCCCCTCTTGCCAACGAACTTGCTCTTATGCAGTTTGCCGACGGCGGAAGCATGGATAATAATGTTAAGCGTATCATGGAAACTCAAGCCAAGGCCACAGGTACTATCAGCCGTGGGGACGTCTACCGTGATGGCGTAGGTGGTATCTGGATGGACCAGGACGAGGAGTTGGAATATGCCCACCTCCTTGCAGAATGCGATGAGTCTCGACCTTGGGTCACTTTTGGCAGCGATTGTACGACCTGTGTACCCGAAGATGAACGACGGGAAAGCTTATCTACCCAGAACTCTGAATTGAATCCCAATCGTATGGTTCAGCCTGTAGATCTACTGGGCGGAGATGACCCCGCGCTCTTTGGCAATACTCTCGCACCCCCCGTAACGCGCACACCTAGCTTGTCAGTCCTCGCCATTCCTTCTCGACCAAGTCGCGCTGCGAAGCACCTCCAGAATCCCAACTTTTTAGTCGACGTGGCGTTTTCGCACCTCCATGCCGCTCCCAACAGCCCCGAATCTCTGAACTCGTCTGGTGCCGATGTGAAGCTCAAGGAGAAAGAGAGGAAACGACCGGCACCGCTCAAGCTTTCTCCACCGAGTCCAGCGTTTAAGTGGCCTGTGAACTCACCGATCGACAAATCCCGGCAGGATTTTGTCCAAAGTAGTTTTAAGCCTACGCCGGTTTTGGCTTCGGTGACACCAGTAATGCCTGCGATGGCTATATCTGACACCACAGAGCTGGACGTGCGTACGCGGCTTGCTGGCAGCAGTTGGGGGATTAATATCCCACGGCGGACTCAGACTGCCAACGACGATTCGACGAGTTTGGGGATGAAAACCAAGCGATCCGTGTTAAACATGAAGGGACTCTTTCGATCTGGGAAGAAGTGACATGGGACGTGCTTGGGATTGCCTTTGTATTCTTTCCCCGCCTCGGTTTGCATCTATCCATGTATCACGCACTTGTATTTATTTATGTATTTATCCACTCTCAGACGCTTGTATCACATCTTTGCTTTCGTTTTTCTTATCACATTCCGTCTCATAATTGCTGGCACACTCGGGCATTATGCTGGACTGTTGAATTGCGCATTATGTTGTATCTTACCCATCATACCACCAGCGCTCACTCTTTGTTTCAGGTCTAGAACTCGTAATCCCTGCACTGCCTTGTTCATGCACACTGGTGACTGCTAATTCAAATGTGGTCCTTACGAGATCTGATGAACGACGCAAGATTATGAAGTAAGTATGTCCTGTCCAATGAAAGGTAGCCATGGTCCTACACATGGTCCTGTTATCCTGTTGAACTAGACAACTGTTTCAGGCTTTTTGAACGACTGGTCTAGATCCTTCGGCCGATAATCATGATGTTGATGCCCAAAGAGGTTATACATTTATCGATCATAAATTGATGCTTGTCGACTGTTACCACCGCCGATCTCCCGAAAATGTCTGAATGTCATTTAAAGCTCACGAACATCATTTGGCGAACCAGTGACAAGACCGTCTCTCCGTGGCGTACAGCATCACGTCAGCGCTCAAGCTCGTTGGTTGTGGTGGTAGTCGAAGCCTTGGTATCACTTCCGATTTACAGATGCTTTGGTAGGAGGACGATCATGATGCTATCCGCAGTGATCTTTTCCTCGACGCTGACGATCCCATGTGACTTGGGGCATCGCATCGTGAGTCAAATCGCAAGAAAGTCGGGGCAAGACAACATACGTTCTTCACAATCCACGGAGTCTTGAATATGTATATAAGTTCATTTTTCAAGATAAAGGATTATCTGATCGCTCACATTCAACATACCCTTGACTCAACTTTGTGCGTGTTGTTCGTCATTCGCACTGTTGCCTGAGCTGTGTCCCTTCCCGTCAAACATGCTCTACGGCGCGCCCATTCCATTTTGGTCGCTCTACTGGAAGTCTGGAACAGCTGCTTTCCAACTGTCATCTTCATGGCCGCTGTAGGGCGTACGGATCCCTGGCCATGTTTTTGATTCAAGGCAACCGGTTTACGTCATGATCTGAGGGTGCATGGGCTTGCTAAGCTTTGACGATGCAGATAAACCCCAATATGGTACTGTAAACCTAGTTGATTCTCTCGATATGTAGAACGTTTGGGTTCTGTCTGTCCTTCGCATGATCATCGGGTCCGTTGTGTATGAGGTTTGTCCTGACACTGTCACAGAAGTCGCTCATGTACTATGTGTGTACAGCTATTATTTGCTGTTATGTCCTACTTGCTCATATGTTTGCTGTGTGTTGTCGTTTCGTGTTGCTACTGGTACGTATGTCACACTTGACGACGACCCCATTGGCTCAAGCTTCAAGCTTTCAAGCGCCCACTGTCTGAAAGAGTGACACATGACAGAAAAACGTAACAAGGTGATCCGAGGCAACACTAGAACTTGATAAATATGGTAACCGCCAAGTTCAGGAACCACACCCGAAACCGCGAGCGACGAACGGTCTCCAGAGCTCCAAAGCTGAAACCCCACACAAATGCACGCGGCGGCTGATGAAAATAAGGGTGGACAAAAATGTTCAGCTATCGCCTGCTCGGCTCTTTAGACTAGATAAACTGTATCATCCGGCCGCTACATGACGTTTCCCGTTTATACTGCCCAGAGCAGAGTAGTCGATGCCAGCGATGTCGCCAATCAACCTGGATTCACTTCTGCCGTCAGTTGAAATGCTGTTCGGTGCGTTATATTTTGGTACCGTCATGTCCACCGCATTTTACGGGGTCACATGCATGCAAACGTGAGTATCATTCATTCTGTAGCGTCTGCAATGATAGGGTACAGAGTGCATGCTTACTACACGGACAGATTTCTCTACTACATTCAGTAAGCTTTACGTCTCTCGTGCTCATTCGTCAATTTACCATGGGTTCCCTCCAGTTATCAAAATGACCCTTTGCGCACGAAGGTCTTCGTAAGTCAAGCTACAAACAACTTCAGTCTCATAATCATCTACTGCCCTTTCCAGGTGGCCGTTCTATGGTAAAATTCATGTCACTTCGGTTTGCGATCTCGCTGATATTTGGTGTCTCACAAAAGGGCGCTTAACACAAGCCATGAAGCGCTGGCAATTTCCGGAAGTCCGTATCTCCTTCTCGTACAACACTTGAACGTGTCGTTCATCTTACCCTGGATAGCATACAAATACATGAACGCTGGACTATCGGACTCATTTGCATTTCCGAGTGGGAGTCCGTGAGTCATTTTTCCCACATTCCAGTCTCACAACTTGACGCTCTTCCCAGGGATCTCGTCGTAAGTTCTATTCTGTGACCTCATTTGGAAGCCCACCGACAGGCCGTAGTTACAGCTACTCTTCTCGGTACCGATTTATTTCTGTCCTGGGAGCGAAAATTGATATACTTCAGGTCATGGTTGCCGTGCCTTCGCAAGGCTTTTTAGTCTATCGGATCTATAGTTGTTTGTCCCAGGTTTCAAGTCCTCTTACCGTTGACCCACATCCACTCAGTCAGCGAGAAGAAAATTATTGTACCACTCATATGGGTAAGGAATATTCACATACATGGAGAACTATGATTTCGCTCAGATTTCGCATGTAGACCACCCTTGCTATCATCCAGCTCGGTAAGACTTCATAAACAATATGGGTTGGAGTCTAATATTCACTTTCCCAAACACCAGCGGGTGCTACCAGTAAGGGCCACCGCCTATATCCTCATCTGTGAATGCTGATGTTCACGATCTTAGTATATGTTGGGAAAGCGCTGTACAGCATGAATGGGTTAGTCCCCATTTTTGCGGACTGTCATTTGCTGATGCATGCTTTCAGAAACATCCGAGTTGTTCCGATCAATATGCTCAACAGCAAACCGTTTACGGTAGGGACATGTTCCATATACGGAATCGAAGATCTCAGCAGCTAGCGGGCAGATGCTGGCTTCATTAATTCTCTCTGTCGCTGCCATGGTGGATGTGTTGATCGCTGTTGGTATGACGTGCTTGCTTACCCGGACCCGCCATAATACTCAATTCGCAAGGTAAGTACGGACGCTTTTGTGTTGTGTCGCTAACCAGAGAGACGTCTGACCCTGGCTTTCGGATTGCAAGGACGACGCACATCTTGCAACGTCTCATCCTGTTCTCTGTGAATGCAGGCATCTGGACTGCTGCGTTCGCACTTTTGACCCTCATTCTAGTGCGTATCGTTCATCATTACTTGACTGCATTATTTCCTGATCCGTATACTAGTTTCATGTCTTCCCGAACAATATCTTCTATGTTGTACCTGGAGTTCCAATATGCGCAATCTACTGTAACACCCTTCTTGCCAACTTGAATGCTAGAGATATCGAGGGTGGAGAAGCGATGCAAACGATCGACATGGATGTGTTCGCACATTCAAGCTTGTATGGCTCTGACAGCACACGGAACGACAGACAGCAAGAAACGATCAAATTGACCCCTCGCACACAAGAGGTGGGTTTTTTTACACTCCATGCTGATATCCAGATATAATCGTCATGCTAGATACCTGGAAGACCGCGGAGGTGATGGCATATTCGGACACTGACCGGTCAGCGTCAACGGTTAGAGCGCAAGCTTGATTGGGCCCTCTGCCTGCGAGCCCAGTTTATTCTCCGGATCATTTGTTTCTTCGGAGTATGTTTTCTGTATACCTACATCAGTTTGTGTGAAGGAAAGTTTGAATATATGATCCTCAAAGAACTTTAGGAGTACACGAGTTACGATTCAGTTTGCTTTTATCGCCAACATCATTCCCACGTGACTCACATGACCGTGATTTGCGGAGATTGAAAAGATTCTGTGCATTTGGCAACTTTGCGCACAACATCCAATCGGTAATTATTGCCTCGAGAACGGCGACTGGGTGGAAGCCTAGCTGGCTTTGGGAGCAAGGCTGATTTTATGACCATAGAGTATGGTGAAAAGTAAGTACTTAATACAGCAATCCGCGATGACACGAGTGCAACATTAATGACCAGGTTGTCTAGACATCCGGCTTCATTTGAAATAGGGAGTCTACTTAGTATATATAAGGCGGGTGTTTTCGACACTACTTTTTTGTCTCTGCTACTTGGAATGGACCTGATCGATAGGAGCCATGTCAGCGCGACCCGTACCATCCCGCCCGCGCATCGAAATGCTAGCGCGTACATTATTATCTGGGTGATGGATCACTGTCAAGTGCTGTCGGCTAACTTACGGCTAACCGTCAGAATGCTACGCTGAACTTGTTTCAAGGCGCCTGTGACATGGGCCAAGGTATCAGTCTCAGGAACCTCACTCAAAACCACGCGGTCAACTGTCACTAGGCAAGCAACCCCACTTGACCTTATTCAGTAGTGCACGTCACACGACGCTTATAGGCTTAGCGGAAAGGCTCCGACCGCTACGTACATTCGTGACGCTCGTCGCTGACATCCCATCCTTCTCTACTCAGCTTTAAGACCAGCTACCGATTAGATGTACATGAACTAGCTTCCGCCACTTTGTTTTCGACCCCGTTGTCCGTTTCTGTTAACCAAAGCAGAGTAGAGTCGATACGAGCCATGCTAGAAATCGACCTGCTCCCGCCAGTTGGGACGCTATACGGTGCGTTTTATTTTGGCACCGTCCTGACAACCACGTTCTACGGCGTCGCGTGCATGCAAACGTGAGTATTGTTCTCGCTGTAGATGCGTCAATGTGCGTACTCACCACTCGAACAGGTTCTTCTACTATGCCCAGTAATGTTCAAGCTTGTGGTACTCATTCATCGATTTACCAATTTTTGGGATTCAGTTATCCGAATGACCCTTTGCGCACGAAAATATTCGTGAGCCGAGTCATAAATAAGTTTGACCTCATAGTAATACCATCCTTTCCAGGTGGCGGTTTTATGGTAAGCTCATGTTACTTCGCATTCTCAAATCTCGCTGATAGTTCACGATAGGGCGCTCAATACTCTCCATGAAGGAGTCATGATTTCTGCAAGTTCGTTTACTTCATATGCACAATGCGAGCATCTTGTTCACTTTGCCTCGCATAGCATACAAATACATTATGGCTGGGCTTGTGAACCCACTTTCATTTCTGATTGGGAGCCCGTGAGTCATTGAGTCATTGATTCATTACCCCAGCGCCTCACATCGTTTTCCTCGTCAGGGAACTCGTCGTAAGTTCTGTTCGTAAGTTCTTCGTGCGGCGGTCTACTGACAAATCACAGTTAGGACTACTCAGCACGGTACTCATCCGTTTTTTGTGCGCGGGACGGGTGCTGATGTTGTCTAGGCTACGGTTTCGGTGCCCTCGCAAGGATTTTTCGTTTATCGAATATACATTTGTACGTTTCAGTTTCAGAACCTTTTTTCCGTTTACACGAAGCCACTCAGTCAGCGGGAGGACAATTGTTATGCCATTCTTATGGGTAAGAAATCCGCCCACGTGAGGATTTTATTCTTGTCTGACTCGAACGTAGGTTCTCTCAGCTATCGTCCAGCTCGGTATGACTTCATGCACGCCAACAACTGAGGTCTAACCAAACCTTCCTTAATACCAGGGGGTGCTATCAGTTAGCATTATTGATCACATTTCTCTCGGCCAATGCTAACTGTATCAATTTCAGTTTACGTTGCAAGAGCGATGTATATCATGAACGGGTTTGGCCTTTTCCTTCCCTCAGACCATAACCTGTTAACGGATGGCTTTACATATAATTCCAGCCTTCGGGCTGTCAATCTTGCCGTACTGAAGGACCGCTCCTTTACGGTGGGAATTTGTTTTTGTGTTCTGAATCGAAGAACTTAGTACCTTGTGGACAGATCCTAGTCACCACAGGTCTATCTGTTGGTGCCGGGGTGGACATCCTGCTCGCTATCTGCCTGACTTTCTTACTTATCCGCAAGCGACCTGCCTCCAGGCTCAGAAGGTACGCGCGCACAACGTTACACCGTATTGCAGACTCGGGAATGCATCTAATTTGTATCTGCAAGCACGGGACATGCACTGCAATCACTGACCGCGTTTGCCGTAAACACGGGTATCTGGACGGCCACATTCGCTCTCTTGTCCATCGTCCTCGTGCGTGTTGTCCACTGCTAGTTTACAATCTATCCTGATCCGCACACTTTAGCTGCATATGTTCCCGAACAATGTTATTTACCTCGTGCCTGGTATCCCGCTTTGTCCGGTCTACTGTAACACTCTTCTCGCCAACCTGAATGGCAGATCGTATATTAAGCGCGGATGGACAACCCATGAAATCAGTGTCGGGAGGGACTTGTTTACGCAATCCATTCCACAGTCTGAGGGGACCAGTATTGGCAGACAAAATACCACTAGCGAATCCAAGCTGGTCGCGCCCGTAGAGGTGTGTTTCACAATCCAAATGATGTTGACGTGCTTAGCAGACGGTGTGATAGGGAGTTTGGAAAACAATGGAGGCGGTAATGTCCTCGGATGCCAGTGATCGAGAACATTGAAGAATGCATGCACCTGTCTTGTTTTTCCCTTTATTTCGGTTTGGCAGTTTGATACTGGCAGATATTTTCCTGTTCGTCATATCCAGGGAACTTAGCGTTTTCTTTATGAAGACCGCGCATGGAATTCCAACGCCAAATTTCTTCCGATTCCCCATGCGGTCATGCGGTCCTCATCAGCATGCGTATCAGGCTTTGATTCAAGTTGGACAATATCATGATCCGCAAGACATCCTGGAGCGTATGAAAAAGCCATACGAGTGACTGCAACCTCGAACCTTATCTAGGCTTTATGCCCTGATCAGCGCTTAGCAGTCAGACAGATTGGGCCACGAATCCGGAAGTTTCATCAACTCCGGGAATCGGTCTTGTCACTTCATTTTATCTGGGACAAGTAAGGTTGGTGTCTTGCGGAACCATCCCACATCACATGACTTCGTGTGACATTCTGTGAGGGCGTGACACAAGCACTGTATTCAACAAAGCAAACTACACAGAGCATTTAAGTAAGATTTGTTCAATAGTTATCGTAGCTATGACAATAATAGATGTTCTACTGGTTGTTTTGTGTCTGAAAACACACTGTGTAATTTGATGTCGAGACAATGAGATTAACTGTGACCCAATGTTGTCACATGTACTTTGTAAATTAGCTATCAAATCATTCAGTGTATTTTCAGACACAAAACAACCAGTAGAACATCTATTATTGTCATAGCTACGATAACTATTGAACAAATCTTACTTAAATGCTCTGTGTAGTTTGCTTTGTTGAATACAGTGCTTGTGTCATGCCCTCACAGAATGTCGCACGAAGTCATGTGATGTGGGATGGTTCCGCAAGACACCAACCTTACTAGAAAGATAAGTGATCACGACTTGCAGGCGCGGAGTGATGCCAAGGCTCCAACAGCCTTTAAAGTTGCATGCTCGGACGGCAGTGTAATTTTGACAGACATTATCAATGAAAACTTGCAGCAGAGTGATGTTTGGGTAGAAGATTCGAGAAGGTTCCGCCGTTGAGCAAAAGAGAGGAGGTATAAAGTCACAACCTTTGCTACTCCACAGCTATCCCGAGTTCATCATCTCTCGCAACACCCACTAATGGCCGATGTAAGTACGCTCGCTTCACTACCTTGCTTCGTTTTTGTCATCCGCGTCAGGCAAACGTCCTCAAAGATCAAGGCAACAAGGCATTCGCAGCCAAAGACTATGACAAGGCGATCGAGCTCTTTACAGCAGCTATAGCCATTGACTCCTCCAATCACGTCCTTTACTCGAACCGGAGTGCCGCAAAGGCTGGCAAGAAGTTGTGGAGCGCCGCACTCGAGGATGCCGAGCAGGTCACTTACTTCTCTTCGATCGGGACCATCTACTGAGCGGTTTCCAGTGCATAAATATCAATCCGGCCTGGGGAAAGGGCTATGCACGCAAGGGCGCTGCCTTGCATGGTGCTCGCAGATATGATGAAGGCATTGCCGCCTACGAGAAGGGCATAGAGTACGAGGACAGCCCCGCGCTTCGCAAGGGTCTTCAGGAAGTGAAGGATGCAAAAGGTTCGCTTGCAAGAACCCTACTTTGGTTGTGTCCAAGACTGAGATCTGTAAAACCAAAGATGCTGGCGCAGTGCCAGACTTGGGGCTTTCAAAGCTATTCCAGGATCCCAATCTCATCGGGAAGCTTGCAACTAACCCTCGTACGCAAAAGCATCTTGCGGATCCTGCATTCGTTCAGAAGGTATGCAGCCTCATCGAAATGATCCGAACTACTTTGATCATGTCATCGATGTAGCTCCAACTCATGCAAAAAAACCCCAGGCTCGCAGAATCGTAAGAAGGTTTGGGTACCCAGCTTTTACTTGGCACTGACTGTGTCTAGGGCTCTGGGCTCAGATCCAAGAATGATCGACGTCCTCGGTGTTGCAATGGGTGTCGACCTTCAAGGGTTCTCCCGCGAAGAGGGATCAAACGATCTACCTCCCGGTGTCCAAAAGACTTCCGTTCCTTCCCCCCCTCCCTCCCCTCGCCGTCCTCAGTCAACCCCCTCATCTTCTTCCCGCAGTAAGCCTACCCCTCCACCTCCACCACCCGCACCCGAACCGGATGTCGAGATGGCAGAGGGAGATGCCGAAGAGGCCAAGGCCAAGGCGGATGCGCTCGCTGCAAAACAAAAAGGTTCCGAGTACTACAAGCAACGACAGTTTGAAGAGGCAGCTGCTGAATTCTCAAAGGCTTGGGACCTCTGGCCAAAGGACGTCACCTTCCTTACCAATCTCGGTGCTGTATACTTTGAACAGGGAGAGTACGACAAGTGTATCGAGACATCCGAAAAGGCAGTCGATGAAGGGCGAAGCGTAGGTCTTTTAACCTCGAGAAACACTATTTCTTTTTGCTCATGCACGTGTCAGCAACGGGCGGATTTCAAGCTTCTCGCAAAGGCTCTCGGACGTGTCGGCTCGGCCTACTCGCAAAAAGGCGACCTTCCCTCTGCCAAAAAGTACTTCCAAAAGTCACTTGCCGAGCACCGCGATGCTACCGTCCTCGGCAAGCTCCAGGCGACTGAGAAAGCGATCGCCGAGGAAGAGCGCCAGGCTTATATTGACACGGACAAGTCTGCTATCGCCCGTGAGGAGGGAAACACAGCGTTCAAGGCTGGCGACTTTGCAGGCGCTGTCAAGCTTTACACGGAGAGCATTAAGCGCGACCCTTTGGACGCCCGAGGATACAACAACCGTGCTGCAGCATATCTGAAGCTTCTGGCGCTCGCTGAGGCGCTCAAGGACGCCAACGAGGCCATCAAGGTCGATCCTTCATTTGGTGCGTGAATCTCTGTCATGCAAGAGGCCATAGCGTGACAGACTGTACACCCTAGTCAAAGCTCACATTCGCAAGGCTTCGATCTTGCATTCGATGCGCGAGTATAGCAAGGCGCTCGAGGCTCTGCAAGCCGCATCGTCAGCCGACACTGCCCATGCACACGCGACCGAGATCCAGGCTCAGGAGATGAAGACACATCAAGCACTCTTTAGTCAGCGTGCAGGGGAGAGCGAGGAGCAGACGCTCGAGCGAGCGATGAAAGACCCAGAGATCGCCGTACGTTTTTTTGCTAGCACGTCCATGATGATCTCGAGACTTAGTCGTTTTATGCAGCGAATCATGAGTGACCCCATCATGCAGCAGATCCTGCAACAAGCCCAGTCCAACTCCGGTGCACTGCAAGACCACATGAAGAACCCCGCCATACGCGACAAGATCGTCAAACTCGTCAATGCGGGCATCATCCGAACCCGGTGAGGTGTGGCACCTTACATTTTGGATACAAGATGGTCGATTTCCTGGCATGTACATTTATGGTACCATCGTGCTTGTAAAAGATAATTCAAAACATTGTTTCCATTTACTTATCTATGTTGGCAGTCGTTATCCAGAGTGGAATCTGGGGTTCTCCCAAGAGCGATCTAATACCCCACCGTCCTGAAGTACGGATATAACGTCCTGGACGCGTTTCTTCCACGCTTCGTTTTTCCCGAGGCCTTGCTTGTTCACATCGTACCATATCCGCGCGTTCTCGTGCACGTCCTTGAGCGAGCTGAGCCCTACGACGGTCGGGATGCCCACCTCGCGCGCCTGTTCAAAGGCATATTGCAGGGCGAGCTCGGGCAATCCGCTCTCGCCGTCAGGCTTCTCAGTCGCTCGAAGAACTTTCCCGATGGCTTCCTTGATGTCCTCCGGCGCCGGATGCCAAGCGGGCGTGTTGGGCGTGAGCAGCGCCATGCTCAGCGGGGACGCAGCAAGGACCTGCTTCACACCCGCACGCTCCTCAAATGCCGCCTTGAACGCCAACAGCGTCCGGTTCTGCAGATTGAGATGGCAATACGACAGCACGACGTCCAGCGGTCTATACGGGGCCGTGTGCCTCACCAAAATCGCGAGCCGCAACAGCGTCGGGAGCGGATACCCTGTACAAAACGTCGCTGGTTGGACATGCGTAGCGATGGGAAGACGCACCGCTGATCCCGACACGCCGGATGACACCTTCGTCCTGCAGCCGCCTCAGCTCCGCCACGGCGCCGAGCACCTCCCGATCCCCGTCCCCGTATATGCGCGCCTCCTGCCCCGCCTCAAGCCCATACGCCACCGCCTCAGCACCCAACGCTGCGCGGTGATCGCCCGCCGTGCGCGGCGCCCTCGTCTCAGCGATAAACTCGACGTCGTGCACGTACACAATATCGAGGTACGTCGTGTGCAGCCGCGCGAGGCTGCGCGTGACGCTCGCGCGCACGCCATGCGCCGTATAGTCGAACGCGTCACGCGTGCTGCCGAACCGCCCGCACTTTGTAAACTGGCGTGTGCGGCGCCGTCAGGACGGCCCGCCTGGATCAAGCAAGTACGCACGATCTGGTAGGATGACCGGGGGAACTCGGCTTCGAGCGCCTTGAGGGCGTTTCCCAGGATGATCTCGGACGGGCCGTAGTAGGGCGACGTATCAAACGCATGGATACCATATCTGTGTTGTTCGGTCAAACTGACTGCTCATCATGAGGGTGCATGTGGACGCACCTGAGTGCGAGCCGCGTCGTCCTCAGAGGTGTGGCACCCCGGATGTGATCATCGTCGTTGTAAAAAGTCGAGAATGAGGCCGCGCCAAACACAACAGCGGGCACGGCAGCGTCAGCGGGCCCAAAGTGGGTCGTCTGGAGCGGAGACATCAGTCCGGGCGATATGAGGAATCAGGCTGTCGATTTACGATAAGTTTTGCCTCGTCCGCCTTGTCAGCGTCTTGGTCGGGTATGTCTGCTAGTGAAGGAAGAGGAAAGGACGCCTGTGGTGCATCCAGTCTTTCAACCATGATCTCAGCTTTGGGCGAGTCAGCGTAATGGAAGAAAAGCAGAAACCGGCTTTATCAAAGGGAATCAATGATGAGATCTATCAGTGACAGCAAAACCACATGTTCACACTAGATTTCAGAAGAGTGTAAAAACGCAATTGGCTCTTATGCACAAACATTTAAAAAAGGTGGTCAAAAACAAATAATCGATGGTAACTCTTCTGGCCTCTATAACTTGTCCCGCGTCCAGCTTAGCCAGCGAGTCAACCAACAGTCCAAGACAAAACAAGACGACAAACCTCTTGGAGAACCTGCCAGAAGGGTCCATCAACTTGGTGTTTTCGTCGGGCTTGACGTCGTTCCAAGGGGTAGGGTTGCCCCTTGACCAGACCACTTTCCCCAATGGTCAGATTTGTAACGGTGTGTTCAAGTAGGGCTTACCACTGGGTCCTCGTGCAAGACGTGTTATATACCAGCCAGCGCCGCCGACAGCCAAGCCGATGACTGCGTAACTAGATGAACATTGAGTGCGTTATACTGGTCAAGAATCGAGAGGCGCATACAGTGGGATGGCCTGCAGAAACAAAAACGTCAGATATGACTCCGAGACTAGGGATTAAGAGAGCCCACGATACCTCGACGGCGTACCAGTTTCGCATAAACTGCCTTACACTTTTGCTAGCCATGTTGGATGGGGTCAATGTCAAGTTGAATGGTCGGGTTAAAGCTTGTGAAGAGTTCTCACGGTCTTCGGAAGCTCACACAACAGGCATGGACATGTATTTATTTACCGAGTTATGTATATGCATGAAGAAATTGTCCTATACGTTTTTTGAACGTGGGTGTAATAATACAACGACAACAATGCTGGCACATCATGAAGTGACATCCCCCGCACCGAAACACTAGAAATATGTGACGAGCAGCAGGAGGAAGTGTCGAGCAAGAAGAGGGAGAGGCATAGAGGCATAGGTATGAGTCCAAGAAAAAGGCCATGCTCTGAACGGACAGCAAGCTCGTGCAACGCGTCACAGGTCAACTTCGGTCGCGCTGCAACCCTTGCAAGCGCTCACCATGGAGCAGGGCATTATCCCGTCCTTCTTGTCGAAACCGAGCCTGCTTCTTAGCTTCTCCAACTGCGTAGCCTTTGAGACGAACCTCCACTGGCCTGAGTGAGTTGGACCACCGACACCTGGCAACGAGTCAGCAGAGTCCGCTGCGCTCACACTCGGGCCCGAGCTGCTGGGAACAATATACGATGCAACCGCGGCCGCACCTGGCGTCCACGAGAATGAGATGAAATGCGATAATTTGTGAAATGGTAACCGTGCCGCGAGCGGATTGGACATAATAGAAGGCAACAATGAAGAATCTTGAGCATGAAAATATTCACAAGTGCTTGGTGATGGGTCGGAATTGCTAGACCCATTCACCTTCGACGTGGCGCCGCCACTTTGCGGGGAGCTGGGGCATCTGAGGGCGGACATGGGAGCGTTGGCTGTGAAGCGCAAGAGACAAATGAGTTGAGCGTACTCATAAATAATTTGGAATGGGGTGTAAATGTCGAACCATTTTGTGGGCCTGACTGACTTTGCCTTGATGAGACGTCCGACGTCTGCGCTTTCGTAGGTGTTGAGTAGAACTTGGGAGAGGTTACCGGCTGAGGAATTGACGATGCCGTTTTCTTCGTTGGAGGCACAGAGTAAGCCAATGGCGCCGTGAAGCGGCCAGACACATTCTTGGATGGCGTGAACGTGATTGAAGGTGCCTTAGGAGACATGGACCGAAGAGAGATGGCACGAGGGATCGAAGACGGTGGACTGGCGCTCCCACCGCCTGGGCGGGAGGGTGGAGATGAACGTGGAGGGGAAATCACAAATTCAACGGGTCTGGACACAAAAGTCAAAGAGCTCTCCTCATCATCTTCAACTGGTTCTGGGATGAAGATAGGTTTGGTGGAAACAGATTCCTCCGCACGAGGACGTACAGCGGGTGTCGTCATACATGTTTCCATGGGAGGGGTGATCCGGATCTCTGGAGGTGGGGTTACGCACGGATCGAAAGGAGGTGTCACACGGATAATGGGTGGGGTGTTGAAGGTGAATCGTATACCACCTTCGACTGACTCGCCAACTAACTCATCATCCTCAGGACCTGCAATGGCGTCTTCTTCGTCTTCTTCAGGCATAACACCAAGACTCCTGGCTGACGCAGACTCGACCACGACACCGACATCAGAAGGGATGACAAAAGGTGGCAATTCATCATCAGACATAGTTCGAGATGCAGATAAGAATGTGGTCTGGTTCATTTCCTCAAAGCGTGGTGGGCTTCCGCTAATATCATCCAGACATCCAAAGAAGCGGTCGATCTCGTCGTCATGCTTGATGGAAGTGGGAGTCTTTCCTCTGGGGAAGGTCCAAGTCTTGGAGAGGGACGCACAAGATTCACGAGTCGGCTGGGCGGGCAAAGAAGAGGAAACTGATGTTTGAAGGGTTTCTGCTGCACGAGTACCGGATTGAGTATCAAGCTCGTCCGCGGAGCCAATGGATGAACCATCAGGACTGGAGAAACTGATATCGGAATCTTCCTCGTCTTCATAACCTGCCAATCCATTGTCTTCGTCAGAAAATTCTGACTCCTCCGCGACTGAATCCAAAGTGAACTCTGTCTTGGTGAAACTGTCGTCCACTGATTCGACATCAGTAGTGGAGCCTTCAGAGTCGATAGACTGAAATCCAAGCCCACGAGGACGCATACCAATCCTCGAAGGAAGCAGTGGGCGTCTGCAAGAACCATTGACAACGTGAGGAAGCTTTGGCGTGTTTAGCAGGCCAGCATCGTCCAATAGTTTTTCGAGTTCTTCGCGGCGAGCACGTTCCTGTTCAAGGGCCGCACGAAGCCGTGTACACTCATCGACAGCGGCATCGGTATCCTTGAGGCGAGCACTGAGCTTCTTGATTTCGCCATTCATTTCATCACGCTCATGGATGAGAACCGCATTTTCGGCCATTGACCGGGAGAGTGCAGAAGTTTTGGTTTCCAATGTCTTTTCCATGCCAGATTTCTCCACTTCCAATAAGCCTAGGCGACTGCGAGCAACCCAAGCCTCCCTCCTTTCAGCCTCAATCCGTTTGGCAAGCATACCAGCCTGCTTATCAGCATTTGCTACGCGCTGTCTCCATCCGTCGACATCCCGCTTGAGCTCATCGCGCTCGGCTTTGAGGTCTGAGATGAGCTGGAGCATCTCGTCGTTCGGCTCGGAAGACGCATCTGAAGCAAATGAAAAATGACGTGATTGAGAAGCACAGTTTTGAAGGGTGCGCTCTAATTCAGTGATGCGAGAGAGGAGCACATGGTGGGATCGAAATAAAAAATGCTGGTCTGCGGCGGAGAGGGGCTGTTGGACGTTGGAATCTTGATCAGGGAACCTGTGCTCGGTTGGCGTCGACTCGGGAGTCGGTAAAGCAAACATGTCACGAGGAGTCAATTGCGTAGAACGCTTGTAAGAAATGCTGCTACGCTTCTTTTTGCCAAAGTCGTAGGAACCAAGCGTACTATCACCGAAAGAAGGCGAGAAGCGCCTCGAAGGCACCTGAAATGATGAATCATGGGCGTTGCTGTTGAAATTTGCTGAGCCGGCATCATCGAAAGTAGGCGCAACACTAGATTTTCGGGTATTTGTACAGGTACCAGGGGTGGGAACAGGGGTAGGAAAGTTTCCAGAGGGCGAACAAACAATGGTGCCCTGCACGAGTGACAAGGGTCGCAGGTGGAGACTAGCAGGACGGTGTCGAGGAGCGATCGTGGTATCCATGACTACCTGGGGAGCTTCTTTGTGTTCCTCGATTGGGTGTATGCTAACCTGTTGCTGCTGCTGCTCTCCTTCTCCTTCTTCTTCTTCTTCTTCCTCGAGGAGAGTGCCGAGTTGGTCCTTTGAAGCGGATGTGGATCCAAACATCTTACCGAACGAATCACGCTTGCCAGCAAAGCTAGTGTTTCCGTTCAGACCAGAACCAGGTGGAAACGAAGGTTTGGTGGCTAAAACGAAGATAAACGAAGTGTTAGAAACAATTGGAGAGAGATACCCACGGAACTCGAATGGCTTGGAGATATCTGGGGAGGTGATATCGGGGATCTCGACTTTGGAAAACGCAAGATCTGGTTTTCCTTCAAGAGCCCAGAGCGCTCGGCGACGGATGGAGTCCTTGTCACCCAAATTGATGTTGTCGTCTGAGTGGGCGGAGGGGAGCTCTGGGAGGGAGACGCCCATGAGTTCGGCAGACTCGCAGCGAGTGGAGACGGATGAACGGCGGTGGTGATGTGAGGAGGGGCGTTTGGGAGGAAGGGCAAGAGAAGAGGAGGAGGAATCGGGGAGAGGAGGAAGGGGGAGGGTTGGAGCAGAGGTAGAAAGGGGAAACGAGGAAATTGAGCTGTTTCGAGAGCGAGAACGTCGGTGGGCATGAACTGAAAAAGACTGAAGGCTCTGAGGGGGAGCGCCTCCGCCCATCTTGAAAGACTGAAACTGGGTGAGAGTGTCAGGAAAACGGTGGGAACGAGAGCAAGAAAAGCGACAATACTCTCTGCTTAGCTGCCGCGTCTACAAACTGCGAGTCCATGGCGGAACGGGGAAAAGAGTGTGGGCTGGTTGGACCAAGGAGAGGACGGACACGACGAGGAGGAGAAGAGACAAACTCGAACAGAACAGGATCGCTTGAAACTCCGACACGACCTCGCTCAAATGTACAAAGTACCAAAACTCGACCCCGACAAGACGGTTTTCTTTCTTTGCGATGTGCAGACGCGCTTCAGTGAGTAACCAGTAGTTGTATGCTAACCAGCTCAAAGTGCCCCAGGCTCAGCCATATACGCGTTCGATGAGCTCGTCCTGACCTGCAGCAAAATGCTCAAGATTGCAAAGGTGACATTCATTCCGATCAATCGCCCATCGCTCATCCCCGCCAGGTACTCGGAATACCCGTCATCGTGACCGAGCAGAACCCTAGAGGTAATCATTACCCACTTGCACCGCATATACCTCATCTTGCTTGCAGCCCTCGGTCATACTACTCCGGAAATCGACCTGGCCTCGCTTGCCGACCTGCACGTTGCAACGATCGAAAAGGCCCTCTTCTCTATGATGGTCCCCGAGGTCAAGACTCTCTTACGAGAACGTCCACATGTCACCTCCGTCGTACTCTTCGGGATCGAGGTCAGTCTGGCCAGACCACCCCTTCTTTTCATTGACCTCGATTCAGTCCCACGTGTGCGTCCTTCAAACCGCGCTCGATCTCGTAGAGAATAGCTATGACGTCCACGTCCTCGCGGACGGCGTCTCCAGCTGTAACAAGGAAGAAGTTCCGATCGCACTCGCACATATTCGCCAAGTCGGAGGATATGTCACTACCAGCGAGAGCGCGGCCTTTCAACTTCAGCGTCAGAAACGTCTCATAAAGTCGGGACCTCCTTACTAATGTGAGTGACTTGCAGGAGAATCTGGGACTGCACGGTTCAAGGCACTGTCCGCCGTGATCAAGGAAGAGAAAGAGAACACGGTAAAGACGTCACAGACGCTGCTGCACTACCGTAGCTCGTTGTAACATTCGTGTAATTGTTAGCGTGGCTGTGGGAGGCTGAATAAAGACGCTTCACCTTGACAAGTATCCACCATGTTTGGCAGTCTCTTTCGCCTCGCCATCGACGCACTCCTCGTCAGCGCATTCCTTGCTGGCGTCAGGCGCACCACCGGCCTCACGTACGTCCTTGCGAGCCACTTGATTCACAACACTTATCATGACATCTCAGTCCAGCACTTTCCCAAGTACCCAACAAGGACGTTCGCCGTGAGTAGCGTTTCTGATTTGCAAACGACCGTCTGATCTCGCCACAGAGCTACTACGGACATATCTCGAGATTGGTGCGTCTTGAATTCCATTCTCTCGATCCTGGTCATCTCACAGGAAGCAGGAGAATATGTATTTGACTTTGCCGTAGTCATTTTTGGGGTACTACCACTTGTCGTATGTCGCACTGCCATGCTAATCCCCACCGTAGCGTTCCAGCTCTTTCGAACGCAAGCAGTAGACTCTCATGCATTCACACCGGATACAATCATCGATTCCATGCCTTGTACCTTATATGATTCTGGTGGTCCAAATTATTTATGATATTGGTGGCAAGGAGCGAGACATGTTCATCCGAGAAAGTTGAATACAAAAAAGTGGAGCACGATGGATCCCAGTGCGAAATCAGCAAACGCCCTGTGTGTGCGTTGACGGTCATGAATGGAAAGAACAAGGAGGAAAACGGACCTCTCGGGGGACACGTCTTTGAACTCGGTGCGGTTTTGCGGGTTGGCTTGCGCTCGGAGCGAAGCAGTGAGGACAAACTGTCCAACCGTGCTTGCAAATCTATTCACAGTGAGCCAGAGGCAATTAACGACAGCCAACGACATACCCAGCTAAAAATGCATTGAAAGGAAAGTTGGTAACGAGTATGCAGTACAGGAACTGGAACACGCCCGAGAGAACGAGGAACGTCAGGAATGCGTCAATGAATTTGAGGCGGTCTGGCGTTTGGTGCAAGTACGACTTCCACAGCGCAGACACCGACTGCGATACGCCAGAGGTCGTCTGCGAGGTTTTTGGTCCAGCCATATGTGCTGCGGTGTGTGGAACTGGTCAGAAACGTATGTAGACCGAAAGCGGAAGTCAAAGCTTTTGCTCGTTTGCGTCCAGAAAAAATTAGAGGACGCGCTCTTTCTCCCGTCATGAACACAGCTGGGCTCCGTCTTGCCTCCTCGTCGCGCTCCACCGTGCTCGCAGCCTCAAAATCACCAAAAACATATCCTTCGACATGGGCAGCACGGCGACGTATACACACGCGCAAGGAGCTACCATACAAGATTGAAGACGGTCTAGGAAACTTTATGTCTTCCCGAACCCTCCGCATGGTCGCAGTCGAGTACCAACAAGGTCTCCTCGACCGCCTGAACCAAGAGTGTCGCGGTAAGCCCCGTCACCACACCACACACAACCTTGACTTGAACGCGGTATGCAGGCGTCGAGGACAAACGCAAGACGGTCGCCCAGCTCGTTCTCGACACCGCGCGATCGCAAGACAGAGCCGTCCAGTTCAAATACGCCAGTCACGCCCTCAACAACAGCTTCTTCCTCAACAGCCTGGTACGTCCCCGCACCCATTCCCCTCCCCTTGCTGATTCGTTTCCAGCGACCGCCATCGGGCGACTCGGGCGAGCGGCTCATCGCCGCGAGCTACTTTGGCACCGCCATCCAGAAGCAGTTTGGCGGCTTCGACGCGCTGCGCGCCCTCTTCTCCGCCGCCGTCAGCGGCATGGCGGGTACGGGGTACGTCTGGCTCGTCACGGATGCCAAGCGCAACCTCGCGTTCGTGCCCACATTCGCGTCGGGCACACTCCTCATTCGTTCAGGCGCTGGCACCGTCGAGCCGATCACCACGCCCGTGCTCGGGGAGCAGCCGGATGCACCCGCGCAGAGCGGGCTCGCACATTTACCGAGCGCGCCCTCGCCGGTGTCTGGTGCCTCGCACGCGTCACTACCGCTAGATCCGTCTTTGCCGGCACGGACATTCCATACTAGTGCGCTCTCGCGTGCCGCCTACAGAACGCACGCGCGCTCGTTTTACGACCCCACCGCGACGTCGCCTCCGCTCCACGGCCCACAGGACTCGCGCGACCTCACCACGCTCGGGGACTACATCTACCCCCTGTTTTGCATCAGCGTACACGAACACTGTTGGCTTCTCGATCATGGGATCTGGGGCAAGGAGCAGTATCTCAAGGAGTTTTGGACGGTCATTGACTGGGATCAAGTCGTGAAGAGATTCGAGAGCTTTACGTCGCCGACCATTTGAGTAGGCAGGGGGTCGATGATTATCTACGCTGGCATCCTAATTCACTGCTCATCTGAAATTATCAAGTACATATACCGCCTTTAAACGGTTTCACCCTGCTATTGCAATGTGACATTTGACCCACCACGAGGGTAACTAGAAGATAGACGATGTACTACCACCTCCACTCGATGGAACCACAACCCACTGTCCGCACGCCCTTGTACATCTTGTAGGTCTCACCCGAGAGCCGAACCTGGTCAACCTTGAGAGACGAGAAACTATATGATGGAATCTCAAAGTGGATCTGAAATGCATGTGCCGGACGGGGAACCTTGGTCCTAAAAAAGACAAGTCAACACATTTGTCGGGCGAGGACAGCAGAAAAACCCGTACTTGGAGGTCCAGGAACCGCGAAGCACCCAACTACCCGACGAGTGCATGTTTGGTATATCCCAACGAAGCATCTTGAAGTCGTTTAGGATCAGACCGTAAAAAAAAAAGAAACCCACGCACCTGTTTTCGCGGTTCAAACGTCCACGAACCATCGATACCCCCC
>JBBPRO010000022.1:0-41736 GCA_038093055.1 Boletus mariae | reverse complement strand
CCCGTTTACCCCGTCTGTTTGCGTCCATTTGCGCCCCCCCCCTGCATCCTTTGCGCCCCATTTGCGTGCCATCTCCACCCGTCCCCATCTGTTCAACCACCCGCCCATTTCCGACCCCACCTGCCCATCCGCTGTCTGCCCTGACCCAGCACTCCCATTTCGTAAATATAGTTGTACATTTTGTAGTAGCAAATACACATTCAATATATTTTTTCCTCCTGTTCTGAGCTGTTAGAATGACTTCGAACTTATCTGCTTCTCATGCTTAATGTGCTTGCCCACAGTGTCGAAATGTGCGTGTCAAGCTTACTGGTCTTGCCGTGCTAGCGCTGCACCACTTAGTCGGCAAGTCAACTTAAGCTCGCGACAAGCCAAATAAAGCACGCTGTTAATTTACTGATGTCTTCACGTTCCAAGAGGAAACCCCCTTGAACGTCTTTGAAACCTCACCCCTCACAGAGGCTACGTTTGCCGCCCTACCCGGGACCAAACGTAACAGCTCCTTCGTGATTTTGGATTATGAAGTCTTTCTCATCGATAGAGCAGAAGAGCTTGATGCGTATTTCTATATCATTTGATGAGTATTTCGCCATTGTAGACCAGACAGGGTTTAGAGTGTGAAAGATCTTTCTCCTGAAAGCGTCATATGCTGCATTCCATTCCCTTTGGGTTGGTACATCTCTCCTTTGGTCTCTCTTATCCCATGCCATGTCGTGAGTTCCGACTAGGCCTATAGAATAGTATCCTTGCTCTGAAGGATCATAATAGGATCTCCAGATGCGGTCCTCTCTCTCTTCACAATGTGAATATTCATTGCATTGGTATTGGTTAATATGTAATAGTTCGTCTGGGTAAAAGTTTGGTTCTCCGGCTTCAAACTTTGCCTTGTTGCTTGGGTAATCGTTGTTATCCTAACATAAGATCTCCCATCTGAGGTTATGGACGAGGTAATGAGGTGTGTCATGATAATTTTTAACCAGTTGAGCCCATCCCATGGCTTCAATCCATTTGATAAGTCGTTCTTTTCTATAGTAGGTCCCAGATATGGTTTGCATGATGTCCTCTTTGAATTTCGTTGTGTCTATGCCCAAGATCTCCATGTCCACTTCGAAGATGGATGCATGTCAATCAGTGTCCCTAAGATCTCCTTGACCGGTTGCTAGAGCCGCTACCAGAATTCGATTCTGAATTAGGAATTGAGGAATTCCCCACACGATTACTGGTGCGAGATGATCGTCTATGTGCTCTGGGTCTTCCCTCAGGTTGATCGTGCTCTGGTACCCTTGTCAATAGTCTTTCAGCAAGGGTTCGTGTATTTGGAAGGGGATTAGACACTGAAGAAGTGGATCCAGGACGAGTTGGGCTGAAAGGACAGGAGGATCTGCGAATGGAGGGATGTCGATTGACAGGTCGTCCTCCAGAGGCATTAGGCAGTCTGGGAGCATGAGAGGAGTTGGAATGGGAGTGATTACTGGGATTGGATTCTTGGTTCAAGGAAGTATGGTTACGATTCCTTCTGGATCGTCGATGTAGATGTTGTCTAGTTCCTGAAGTCTCTCCAAGGTAGTTTCTAGGGCCTTGTCTACGTCTGTCTGAGCCATCTATTGTGACTCATTGCTCTCTAGGGGTGTGTGGTAGACCATAAGGTCTGGGGGTGTGGACATAGGAGTTGGAGGCCATTGGAGGTTGGGACTGTATGACATTGTTTATAAATTCTTCTGCAAGAAGATCCAGTTCGAAGGAAGGAATCCCAATCTCAGAGTGATCAGGGCGAGTAGGGCAAGTAGGAATAACCAGTGCAGGGAGAGATGGTGGAGCGGTGTGATATGAACCACCCGAGGAGGAATGATTGGATTGAGAGTAGGAGGGTGGAAATTCCACAAAGGTACTAGTAGTGGATCCAAGGCTAGTCTCAGGGACACGAAGAGGTTCCTGGTTGGATTACGAGGATCCGCTAGTTGGTGGAGAAGGAATGAATATCTCAGTGGTTTGATCAACCTACTGGTTCTCACCTCTTTGATTTCCTTCTGAGCCTGATGTGGCTGCAGATGAATGGGATTGAGGAGGTGGTGGTGGAGAGTAGGAAGCATAGGCACCCAGGATCTGAGGATGTCTATAGTTGATAAGACGTCTCAGAGTCTCTGGATTGGAGATGACAGAGTCCGGATGACAGATCCGAACCAAAGGCGGTGATGATGTGTGGCTGGATATTCTGCAAAGAATGAAGGAGGTTCCTAGTGGTCTTTAGAGTAGGGATTTGGAGCAAGGTGTGAAGGTACACCAAGGCGATTGAAGCGGGGTTGAGGAGCACTTACTATGGTGACGTCCTCAATCTCGACAGAGTTGTCAATGTCGCTGGTAAGGCGAGCTGTGATCAATCGTCGGTCAGATACTGATCCTGTACTGAATGATAAAACAGGATCAGTGACTGCTGCCCTCCTCATCATTAGATATGCTAGTGTGACCTGGTGGGTCGCTCCGATGTTTCCATCGGCCTCAGCAAGTATGTGCAATGCACACATTTGGAGCATGATGTCAATCATTTTAAGATGTCCGACATTCAGAACTATTTGTTCTGTAGCTCTCTCAAGGTCTGCCAGTTGCAAAGAATAATCAGGCATCAAAGATATCAAGTGACAGTGATCTTTGCCCAGATTATTCTAGGCGGGGCTCATAACCTAACAGAAGTGTAGAATACCTTCCGCTTGGTGCGCAGTACAACAATAGGGATAGATGTAGAGTGATGAGACTCACTCTTCTAGCAGTCTCTCGGTACGGAGTCAAATAGCGATTGGTAGATTCAGAGGATGAGTGATAGAGATAAGATATCAGGTGTCTGAATCAATTGAATAGTCTAATCTACATCTTACGTTACATGCTGTATTTATATGATAAGATAAAGAGGAGATTGAATCATCATGTGATCAATCAACGATGATTGTTGATGAACGCACAGCCATGCACAGTCGTGCACAGTTGATGATGTCATGTGCAGCATGGATCAGTCCAGATTGTACCTGGACTGTTCCTTAGTCATTATTAGTAATGCTGACATAATGATGATCAGTATCGTTACTGATCACATCTACTGATCACATCTACTGATCACTAGTGTGACTGACTAGTGATTAGCGTGACTGACTTGTAACTACTAGCTTAACTCCATTAGGAGTTTTCCTAGTGTTTCGTCATGATATCCTTCGCCCTGGTCATGAGGTTGTGAATGATTATGCGTGGGGGGCGGTTGTCCTCACCTCCTGTTTCTAGGGAGACCATTTGATCTTTGGTTCCTAGCCGCGCGTTCAGCTGTTATCTGCTGCATGATATGACACGTGATCATGTTTGGGTCTCAGTTTAGATACTCTGGACGACCAGGCACATCAGCCAGGAACTCTGTGTGGGAGCCTGGCTCCGGGTCTCATTCCAAGGTTCCTGGGCGTCCTCCAGGAGGCGCTGGATCCTCATACAAATCATTGTATTCTGTACCAATGGGTATTTCCTCTTGTTTGATTAGTCCTTCGGACCCTGACGCTGAGCCTGGACTGGTTGATTCCAGCATTCCTCTGAGGGTGTTCCTCATGTGTTCGATTTTATTCGCCTGGTGTCTTCCAGGATTAACTCCATGGTTATCGAAGTCCTCGGATCCATCTGAGGGACTGTTCTGCCATGAATTGATCCATGGCTTGAGCAATCTGGATTGGGTCCAGCGGGGCATCTTCACCGGATGGTGACCGGGTCAAGTTATTTCTGTTCTCCGGAGGTACCTGTAGTGCAGGAATCAAATCTGGCTCCCTTAACAGGGATGGCAATTCGTCCTGGGTTTCACCCTATGCTGGAGTTGATTCAGCCTGAGGCAGAGTTGCTTGCTCAGTGAGCGGACTCAAAGTCCCTTCAACGAGTTGACTTGTTACCTCTTGGACAGAATGCTCTGTCAGCGACCTCGTCATTTCAAGGTTCCCGAATTCCCCAGGCATGAGGATTGGTCTTTGGCTGGCACTACCTTCCTCGACAGGCAGTAGTGCCTTCCTTTTTCCTTTAAATTTATTCTGATGAGCCTGCTCGTCATTCGAGGGGGTTACCCTCTCTGATGGCGTCTTTGCCGCGGCAGCGCGGGTCTGAGTGTGGGTCGCGGTGCGACTCATATCAATGTTGTGACGTTCATCAAAAAAGTATAAGGTTGGGGTACGCCTCAAGCCTTAGTTCACACCGTAGATGATTACCGTCGTAATATTGATGTGAGTAAAAGGGTAAAGCGTAAGTTGGCCATCCTACAGATGGCCTTCGCCTTTTATAATGTAGATAATATATATATAATATAATTGAATGCATGTGATCATCTAGATCACATGCATATGATCGTGAGTGACAATATGTCACCCACTCAATGACAGCTAAGGGTCTCAGCCCCTTACAGTTCAATCCGGAATTCTTTGGATTCATCAGATACTGTCTATTTTGATTCAGATTTGTTGTCATTAATTATTTACCATTATCTTATCTTCATTTTGTCACTGTTATACATTGATCCTCTTGATTCTTCCACTCTAGTTTATTTTCCATCCATTTCCATTTCCATAGTTACAAAGTCAGGGTCTTGCCCTGGACTATAAAGACCTGTCCTCAGGATTTGGACAATAATATTGTATACAGCCAGCTACTGCACAGCAGCACTGCTTGTCCAAAAAAAATTGCAAGCAGTCCTTGGGACGACAAACAAAACACTTTCTCTGTACAAACCATGGGGTTTGACAGCACATATTACTTCAGGGCAACAAACTCACAACAGGCTGCCAATGGCAAGAGACCAACTATTCATGTGCAGGATTGAGTTTTCTGCTATGGCTGAGTCATGGCTTCAAAAATGCACATGGAGCACCTTGATCCATTATGGAAAAGTGACAAGAAACAAAATACAAAAATTGTGGGTGACAAAGACAGGATGATCAGTGGCATCCAGATAGGTCCATTTGGACCATTAGTGTCACTCAGGAACATGAACCACCCTGCACTCTCAGAGTTGTAGAGTGATTCACAAACAATGTTGTAAAATATAGTATTTCTAAAAAACTAGGTTGCAGCAGATAAGCTTTCATGAATCCACAAACATAAGGATGTACTGCAGTTGAAGTTACCAGCTTACTTTATCCCAGTGTTTCATGAAATTTTCAACCCATAGGGACCAACTTCTAGCAATTTCTTAAGCTTCTTCTTGAAATGGGGTGTCACATGGTTGGTAGGAGGAATAACACCAATGTGAGATGAATCAGTGTTCATGTAGATGAGATGCTATGTACATTGAAATGCATGGTGTTGGAAGACACAGGCAACACGCCTAAACTAAACTAAACTAACCTCAAGTTTATTGCATGGGTGATGAGAGAGAAAGAACTACCTCAGCATACATGGCTTCCTTGAAAACCCAGTTGTTTTGGTGTGTTTTGGTAGGCATTTCCTGAAAATCAAACATTGGCGACAATGTCTTGAGCCATGGAGAAGTTCCTGGGAACAAGGAGAACCGATGCAAAGTCAATCTGAGCGCATGGAGTCGAGATACCAGGCCAGAAGGTGTGGAAGGCGACCAAGTCAAAGTCAGACATGTCAGAGACAACTGGGACCACCAAACGGTCGGAAACAGTGTCGGATACGATGGGATTGAGTACCAGATGTATGGTGCAAGGAGTGCAGCACGCCACGACCCAAAACAAGTCGAAACGGATATGCTAGCTAAAGAAGGGACGGGTCAGCACAGATGACACAAGCACATGAAGGATGACATACCTAGGCCAACCATACCACCTCTTGAACATCCCAAGTCACCTCCCGATTATTTGAACCTACCATGCCAATCAGCATGACTCTGCGCAAAACACACATGGTGTAACAAGACTGGTGATACTGCCACAAATGGACTTACCAAAGCACACGGCCACATCTAGTGTTTTAAGGTCTAGTCCAGTCCAGTTTTTTGCCCTAAAAGTAAGGTAACCGGACTGCAACCAGTCTTTTTCAAGTTAGATTGTGGTGCAACTGGACTGAAACTGATGGCAACCAGTCCTGAACGGTCTATACATCGGTTGCAACCAGTTGCAACCAGTCTTTTGAAAGACTGGTTGTCAGACCATGAAATCACCGCATTTTGACATGTATGTCGAAATGTGATGATTTAGGGGTTGAAATAACATGTTCAAGATGTCATTGTACACCCAAATCCACCGCATTTCAACAGGTATGTCAAAATGCGGTGGATTTGAGTGTAAAATATCATCTACACAATGTATTTTCATGTTATTTTGACCCTAGAATCACTGCATTTTGACATACCTGTCAAAATGCGGTGATTTTAGGGGCTGTATACCAGTCTTTCAAAAGACCAGTTGCAACCAGTCTTCAACCAGTCTTACTTACTACTTAAATCTCAGGCAACTGCAACTGTAGTCTGGTTGCAACCGATGTTGGTCCAGTCCGGTTGTCGGTCTTTTTGTGGTCCTGAAACCGGACTTTGAAACACTAGCCACATCAGGGCCACACCAAGCACATTGCATACTCACCATGGAGGTCCACCTACATTGCACAATGGTGCACAGACTGAGGACAACAAGTGTACACACCTAGGCAATAGCAGACTATAGCCAAGCCGCAACTACCAAATCGGGCAACTATGCCAGCGCTGCATGTCAGTACCTCACAGACATCAATACAGACATAATTGAAAAGCTATGGTACTCTTATTCATGGTATATTTCTTATTACTATTCTTCTTATGTTTCAAACACTACTGCTTATTTTGCTAACCCTTTGTGTTTGAGGGGGAGTGTTGGAACAATTGATTACCTACACATTTTTACTTACTAAGCTACTGCTTATATTGGACCATTCTTACCTTAGCTTACTTTAATGACTACTAGAGTATTCAACAATGGACATTGTTGGGTGGTGGGCTGTTTGTCAGATTTGTGCTTCTTTTTTTCTTTGTGCTCAACAATCTTTTAGGCATATTCCAACCAATATCCAACACTCACGCATATTGCCAAAGATATCTGCGCAATCCTGGCAACCTCTGTTCCTTGTGAGCAGTTGTTTTCCGCAGGAGCAGAAGTTGTGACTGACCGCCAATCATGCCTTGGGGTGGAGAAGTTTGAGCACCTTCAAGTCCTGAAGCACTCATGGCAAACTATGGTTGTCAATGCAGCGAAACTGAACTTGTCTTGCTATGAGGAGGTAGATATTTGTAAGGGGCTATACATCCCAAGTTATATATTTGATATACAGGTGCATGTGATACTAAGTATCACATGCACCATTTGTGTATAAAATACTTGGGCCCACCTAGCGACAGGCCCATCGTTCTTATATCTTGTACCTCTATAGTTCATAGTGTGAATCCTATACGGTTCATCTCACATGTGTGATCTTGAGGACAACAAGGGCGATACAAACCTTATATCTTTTTTGAGATCCGCTTTAACGGATTCACAATGACACCTACCACATGGAAAACCACCTGAAAAAATGGACAAACCGCCCATCCCTAAAAGATTTTCCAGCAGGTAAGAAGACCTCCAAAAAAGTGCAAGAAACGGAGCCAATGGCTCCTGACATCGAGGAGATGCCAGCTGGTCAGTCAACAGCGATTCCTAACATTGAGAAGGAAAGTCACAACCCACTGTTGACAATGTCGCAGGACGACATCCAGGCTATGCCTGGCAGTATGGGGTCTCCCCACACGCACGCAAGCAGTACCGAGCAAGGTACAGTGAAAGCTCCAGATGAGCTTACAAGTGAAATGATTAGCTCACTATCAACACTAATGACTGAGACATCATTTTCGAGTGCTGCCAATAAAACAGCTGAGGTCGAAAGAACCAAAAGCCCTATCGGTCAGATCTATACTGAAGGAGTGGTGCCTTCATTCCGAGAAATGTCGGGAAGCGAAGCCCCGATGGACCCTACTCAGATGGTAGCAACCATTGGTGACTTCCTGGAGGGGGTCAAGCAGCAATGGCTGCAGTACGCGGAGGCGCCAGAGGGAACATCCCTCTATGGTGTGAACATTAGCTGTTATCAGGCCAAGAAAGTGGAACGAATAATCCACTTGTTCTCTAAGGAATTGAGGGATGAACCCTTGAGTCGGGCAATGAGCCCAGGTATAGAAGCAAATATAAAGATGGAGGAGAGTTCTCCTCCAAGAATTCCCCTGGATAAAGGGAAGAAACCAGAACGTCTGGGGGGATTGGCCCCCAATATGCCAGATCATCTAGCATACCTGTCCGGTCAGGACTCCAATATCATGCATCATTTATATGGCATGCAGAGGGGTCTGGCAATCCTTCATCAAATGGCACACGATCGTGCTCTTAGGGAGGGAGCTAGTAACCCGGTTCGAGAATACTCGAACGACGAGGAACGGCGACCCTCGGGAAGTGAGCGGCGAACATATCAACATGGTCGCCAGCGAGGACCCCCTTCTTCCGATGGGGAATCCCCAGATAACAGAAGCCCAAATGGAGATCCCTTTAGAAGAGGTGGACCTCCAGATGGTAGTCCTTCCGGAGGAGGTCCTCCTAGAGGTGGTCGTCCAGGAGGCGGTCCCCCTGGTGGAGGCCCGCCAGGCCCCCCTGGAGGTGGTAATCCTCCAGGATGGGGACCACCCACCGATGACAACGATGAATTAAATGAGCTGGACCCAATTAGGCCTACTCCACCTAAGCATCATTATCTAAGGGGATTTACCCCTGGCAATGTGCGATATCTCGACGCAATGCAGTTTAAGTACACACAGTGTATATATAAGATGGTCGGACAGCCGACTGGCCAATTAGGCCTGGAAATAAAGGCGATGAATCCACCCAAACCAGGGAAATACGGAGGCCAGGATGACCTCGAGAAGTTCAATGACTGGGTTAGTCAGTTGTTATGGTACTTCCGTACATTCAAGATTACTGGTCTGGATCGCGACGAAGATCGTGTGACCTACACCAGTGGATTCTTGGAGGACATGGCCTCCCAGTGGTCCAAACAGGAGGTAACATCTCCTGATTGAGCGGTCTGAGACTGGACCTTTGAGAGTTTAATATTGGAACTCTTTGCGCGATTTATACACGCAGCGTCAGCACAAAATGCTGCCAATCAATTCGATCATACGAGGTTTAACCCTGAAAAGGGTGTTCTTGCATTTTATAACAATATGAAATGGCGAGCGTACCGTATGGTACAACCTCCGGACGATTACTTGTTCAGGAGGAAATTCCTCCGTGGATTACCACACCCCATAATTCGGAGTGTATTTGAAGCATGCAGCATTTCTGCTGAGCACTCGACAATTGAGGAAATCCTCAAGGAAGTGCGTCGCATGGAAACCGCCCAGAAGGTAATAAATATGCATTTCCGCACAAATCAAGGACCTGGAGGAAAAACCTCCCAAGGGCGAGTGGGGAATCCCCCACCAAAGAAGCAGAGTGTAAGCTCTGCTGATGCCCTGAGGGATAAACCTTGATTTGTCTGAAGGGGAAATACAATATATCAAAAGAGGCCGAGGCCATATGTAGCGACAGCCTATGACAAAAATGCAAAAAGTGGACATGACCACCCAAGAAGGGATAACCACCCTCCTACTCAGGCCCAAGGCCTAACTACAGGAAGATTCCTTGAGGGAATCACCTGTTATGACTGTGGCGAAAAAGGCCATATGGCCAACAAATGTCCTAAGAAAGATGATAACAAACCACCATGGAAACCATGACTATACGCTGTGGATGTACAAGAGGAAGATACTCCATCAGCAATGGAGGAAGTCCTCCCTGAGGATGCAGAAGGAGAACAAGTTTTGGAGGAAGGAGAACCATCGCCTCTGGACGAAAGGGAAAACGATGCTGAAGTGGAAAATCCACTAGAAGAAATGTTTGAGTTCTTCGAAGATGGTGATGACGTCAGAGAGGACGACGAACCCGTTGCATACCTCAGTGTCATACATCAAGAAGACACACCATTGGATGACGAGACTATTGTCCGATGTGCAATGATGCACGTTGATAAAGAAAATTCACCTTCGGCTATGCCGGATCCGACGATGGAACCAGTGGAGTTGTCTCCACCTCCCGAACACTGGGAATGGTCCCAAATGTTTGGGGTGCAACATCCCAGAGGGTGCGTACAATGCGCAACTCATATGCTGCACATCAGTGCAGGATTGAATACTGAGGATACGTCCTCAATTCATCAGGCACTACGAGTGCCTGGAGAGTGTATCAACGTGGAATTCCAATGAGGTGTGGAATTCGCAAGATGGACTCACTTCGAAGTTCGAAGGACACAGGATGATATCCTGCAAATGTCAATATGACAGTTGGATTATAGATTGCGTCTGATGAATAGGGCGCAGGAGTCACTTCACAAGTTAATCATGCAAGGAAATTGTGTCGTCGAATGTTCTGGACTTGAGGGAAGCGAAATAGGCTCCCTCATGCAATCTTTATACTACACAATTCGTGAAGAACGTGTACGATACAGTGCAATAACGTTGCATGAGTTCGAAACGGAGATTGAGTCTCCTTTGGGGACCATATGGGTGGACCGAGATGGTACCACTGAAATCCACCATGATAATAAGCAGAGGGAGACGAATCCCCCGGAAACTCCAACAATGGAAGGGGACAGCTCTTCGCTTCGGTGGACCTGGTCCAATCAGTACGGGGTAATCCATGAAGGATCTAACTGTGCCCCATGCAATGAGCGTATCACTCATATCTCCGAGTCCAGAATCGACGGTGATCACTGTCTATATGTAGCGTCACGCTACCCATTCCAGCATGCCAGACAAGAGTATGATCGGGGGTGGGATGAGTGTGATCAAGCGCAAATGCGAGGTGAAGGGCTCAATGCCAGCGCCCTATGGAGTGTTATGTGTGTCCTTATGGGCCAAGTGGCCCAGGTAGAACGAGAACGCGCAGGAGCAGCCACTCACATTCGTGAACAAATCCATCGTCTACATAATCTGGATCGAGGAGGTGATCAACACCTCCGTGACGTTGCATATCAATTAGACGATGTATATCACTGGTTATCTGAGCATATCCATTCCAGTCAGAGGGGTATCAGCCTTTATGCAGACAATGCTATCGTCCAAACTGCACATGGCAGTGTAGTCATTCAGCAGCGTGCTGATGCTGAGACACCTTCAATTCGCATGGTGAATGGTTCTTCACAGAGCTCCGGAGGGAGCACCCCTCTTCAGCACGATCTGCCAGTAAATGGCATTGATCAAATACTTCTTGATATTGAAGACGATGATCTTCCATGGTTAATTGCGATAAATGTCGCAGCAGATATCCTGTCGGCGACAGGAGTCGCCCGTACCTTTCGGTATGCCATGCAATCAAAGAAAACATCTACACGAACTAGTGTAACACCTGAATGGCATAGATGCGCAACGATCGATATGACGATTGGGGAATGTAACGCGTATACATACGATGATAGATACCGGGAGTACCGGTAATTTTATCAGCCCGGCGTTCGCTCGAGTGAATAACCTGGGGATGAATCCCCTGACACAGCAGGTAACCCTGCAATTAGGCTGCATTGGAAGTCGTTCCAAGATAACCCATGGGGGTAATGTTGCAGTGACCATCAGATCCAAGACATCTGAAATGTATTTTGATGTAGCAAATATTGATCACTATGACTGTATCCTAGGGATACCATTCCTCTGAGAGCACGGAGTACAGCTCAACTTTAAGTCGAACACTATCACCATCGGTGACATGAGGATTAAACTCCTCAAGGACCTCTCATCAGGGAAGGCTGATGGCCATAGTCCTCCGCGCTCTGATGGGTCCACTTCCCATTGACTACCGCGTCCTGCGAGGGAATCTTGCAGGGAGGGGGAGGGGAGTGCGGGAAAGATGACTGACTTGTCAAAGCTGCAGCGAGCGGAAAGGATGAAGAGGTTGTCGGAACTGCAATTAGCGGTGATGAAAGCAGCAAAGCTCATGGATGAGGATATTCCTCGGTTGAGGAACCAATGGTTCCTCAAGTATAAACAATTATTAGGAGGGGTAGTACCAAAACTCCCTCCATTACGAGAAGTCAATCATCAAATTCCGCTGATTGACAACACTAAGCATTATGCTTATCACCTTCCACGTTGCCCAGATGCTCTGAAGCAACAATTGTCGGACAAAATCCGACAGTACACAGATGCAGGCTGGTGGATCATGAAGAGTGTTCCACAGGCTGCACCAATGCTATGTATACCGAAGAAAACTGGTAAATTGCGGACAGTTATAGACTGCCGCAAGAGAAATGATAATACAGTCAAGGATGTTACACCATTCCCTGACCAAGACCAGATCCGTATGGACGTGGCTCGAGCAAAGTATCGCTCAAAAATTGACCTGTCGAATGCGTATGAACAAGTCAGGGTGGAACCCGAAGACATCCACAAGACGGCCTTCGCCACCATTTATGGCACCTTCATCAGCGAAGTGATGCAGCAGGGGGACTGTAATGCCCCTGCAACGTTTCAATGTCTTATGACAGTCCTGCTTAGGGACTACATCGGACGCTTCGTATATGTCTATCTTGACGATATAATCGTCTGGGGTGATACATTGGAGGATCATGAACGACACCTCTGAATCATATTTGAAGTACTGAAGAATGCAGGATTTTACCTGGAATGGGAAATGTGTGACTTATATTCCGCACGGATAGACTGTCTAGGTCATATCATTGACCAAAGTGGTGTACACGCCAATCGGGATAAGATGTCCCGGATACATAACTGGAGGACTCCAAAGTCCCTCAATGAAGTTCAACAGTTCGTCGGACTCATTGAATACTTGGCACAATTCATGCCAGACATATTGGCGTATACAACGCCATTGACAGGAATCCAGAGGAACGGACACCCGTTTGAGTGGAGAGAAATCCACGACAAGTGCTTCCAAATGATCAAGGACTTGGCATGTAAATATCCAGTCCTGTGGCCCATTGATCCGTGGAAGGAAGAGCCAATATGGCTTGTGTGTGATGCCTCATTGAATGGCATCAGTGCGTTATATGGGCAAGGACCCGATTGGAGAACCTGCAGACCAGTAGGATTCATGTCCAAGAAGCTGAGTGATGCTCAACAAAACTATCAGACATTTGAGCGGGAAACGCTTGCAATCATTGAGGCTTTGCTCAAATGGGAGGATAAACTCATCGGATTCAGTTTTACGATCATCACCGATCATGAGGCGTTGGGCTACCTCAAAACACAGTGGAAACTGTCTAGCAGACAAGTTTGCTGGGTGGACTATATGTCACGATTCAATGCGAATATTACATATGCCAAAGGCACAGAAAATAAAATTGCAGATTGCTTATCCCGCTATTATGATCGGGAAGGAGGTGATGTAGCCTCCGAAGAAGAAATTGAGTGGTCCAACGCAGACGTACGTTTGGACCCTGAGGGGGATGATCTCCCCCATGATAGATGGTTGGAGCTAAAAGCGCTCTGAGTCGACGAGGATAGAGGTCCTTGGAAGAGTACACAATTGGCAGAAAAACGAGACACCCGCGTATTGGAGGCGCAAGGAATGGCCTCTGCAACAGACAGGAGAGTTGAGGACACCCCTCGCACAATTGTGGAGAGGGATCCAACGATTCTCGAATCTGCTGAGGCCTCCTTGACCTCACTGATCGTACAAAACAATGACCAGATGTTTCTGGCAGCTGTCCGGAAAGGATACGCAGGCGACACCCTGTTCGCCAAGATAATGGCCCAGCCGGACCATTTCCCTCAGTTTGAACTGAGGGATAAGCTCCTCTACATGAGGAACAACGCTGGAGTGCAGGTACTCTGCCTCCCCCGATCAAAAAATTACAGTGGCGACGATACAATCGTTGCCCAAGTGCTCGACCAAGCACATAGGACACTTGGGCATTTTGGATCCCAATGAATGGCGGACTACATCCGCCGATGGTACTGGTGGCCTAAACTTGGTCGAGAAGTTGACCGATTCTGTCGGACTTGTCCGACGTGCCAAACGATGAAGGGTGAGAATCAATCACCCAGAGGCCTTTTGCACAGTCTGCCTGTGCCTCGAAAGCCATGGAGCTCAATTGCCATGGATTTTGTGGGAACATTCCCACCAAGCGAGGGGTATGACTACCTCTGGGTTGTGATATGTTGATTGACATCGATGATGCACTTAGTACCCATCACACCACCACACGAGCGTCAGAGCTCGCAGTCAAGTTTGTCCAAGAAGTTGTTCGACTTCATGGACTACCAGAGACAATAGTCTCTGATTGTGACTCTAAGTTCACATCGACGTTCTGGCGCGAGTTGCACTGGATGCTCAGAGCAAGCTCCTGATGTCTACTGCGTTCCATCCACAGACAGATGGCGCCTCAGAAAGGGCCATCAGGAATGTAGTACAGATACTGAGAGCAACTGTACAGCCTGACCAAAAGGATTGGGTCGAGAAGATACCGATGACGGAATTCGCCATCAACTCGAGCATTAGTAGCTCAATGGGGTTCGCACCCTTTGAATTAAACTATGGGCATATGCCCATAATGATGAAATGCATTGATGAGGGGAAACCCTCATCTGCACCAGGGGTGCGATCCTTTGTGGTAAAAGCCAAGGAAAATTTGGAGATGGCACATGATGCCATCATTGAGAGTCGCGTGGTGCAAATGTACCATGCCAACAAAAGTCGAAGTGAAGAAAAGTCCCTTCAAATTGGAGAGAACATGTATCTCTCCACACAGAACATTACGATGTCAAAGGGACGAGCTCGCAAGCTTGTCCCAAAGTACATCGGACCTATGAAGGTCCTTAACAAAAGTGGTGTCAACGACACCTACACTCTGGAACTTCCAGAAGAAATGCGCAAGCGGCGCATCCATCCAACATTTCATGTCGGCCTACTTCGCCGATATGAACCGAACGACAATGTGTTATTTCCCAAGCGGGATGCGCGTGCGTTCTATGATGTTGGATTAACCAATGAGGAAGAATGGATGGTGGACGAAATCATCGCTCACCGATGGATGGGAAACAAGGTAGAATTCCTTGTTCGCTGGAACTTGGGAGACTCCACATGGGGGCCCAGCTCCAATTGCAATGAGCTTGAGGCCCTAGATAGGTACCTCGAGCTGCAAGGCGTATCTGAGACACGCCATCTACCCCGAAAGGTAGCAAGTACGACAAAGCATACAGCGAGTCGGAAGGACTCAAAGTGTTCCAGGTCCACACGGGCCCATTGACAACAATAACGATAAATAAAACAAAAGAACAAAAATAGAAAAAGAACAAAACCAAAACAATCAACTTATGTAATGTAGATTAGCTTTCCATCAATCTTGTCCTTTTTCAATTATTTCCTTTTTCATTTCACGATTTCATTAGTTTGGTCACGTGTCCTTCTCTCTTTCTCCTTAACTTTCATCACCTCAGTTCTTCCTCACACTACAATGCCATCGTCTAAACAAACCCCCTCCACTATCCCTGGCCCTGCCTCCCCTGGTGGCAGGTCCTCCTCGCGCGGTGACATGCAATCATTTGACGCAGACGTGTCCTCGTTCTTGTCCGTGCCCGTCACAAACTACCTGTCCTCGGCCGCATCTGGCCACAAAAGGCGCTCTGAGCGCTCTCCTTCTCCCCGGCGCCACAAGCACCGTCGTGACTCTGGTCCATGCAAGTGGAAGTGCCACCACCGCTTGCCCATCATCTGGCACAAGCAATCGTGCAGCAACTGCGACACATACACGTTGCACATAGGACATGCAATAATTGTCCCATCAGATGACTTCCAAGACGCTGTGGACCAGCTGGCAGATAGTGCTGGTCATCACGCTGGGCACGTCAGCTATTGGAACATCCAACGCTGCATGGAGGATCTCGAGGATGAAAATGCCTTGCTGCACCATGAGCTGAGAACTCGGAGGCCTTCATGGCTCAATTCCCGATCACCTTCTCGTCGCTCCCCATCCCCTGACCTCGAAGAAGCCCACCGTCTGAAGCAGGCCAAAGCCCTATCATTGGGCATGGCCATTGACGAGGACCAGCCTATGGCTGGTCCTTCGTCTTCTTCGGGGAGGGTGCAGGCAACGCCTGCTTTTATTTCTGATGCACCTTACGTCTCTTCCTTCCCCTCGCAGGCAATGCCTGCCACCACTTCACGAAAAGGCAAAGAACAAGCGCCCCCACTCATCCCCTACACGGAAGTTGGTCCGATGGCTGGTGACAGGCCATCTCCCCCCACTTTGTCCACCGTTCAAGGAACTTTGTTCCCTGGATTCAGTGGACAGGAGATCCCTTGTGGCGTCTTGGTGCTTGGGGATGCCATTGACAATAAGGGAAATTTCACCCTTTTCGTGCAAGTAGACGGTTATGCTTGCGCGTATGAAGGAAGCGCGAGGGAATTGGCCCTCAATCACATCCAATCGGGCCGACGCCCTGTTATTCCCCGATGCATCCCAAACACCCCACTCTGCATGGAGAACGGTACAATGGGTCTGGTCCATCTTTACAACATGGGCCAGGAGATCCTCGGTCTCTATGAGGCAGCTCGCCTCGAAGGAGAGGGTAACACCCTCAAGACTTGCCAGGCTTTGGACCTGGTAACCTTCCTCAACCAGTGGAAGAAGTACCGGGACCTGTCAGCCAGTGGAGTCTTGGCAGCCGCTCTGTGTGAATGGAAGCCTCCTGCGTGGGTCTCCAAGAAAACCAAGAAGAAGAAGGAGAGCAAAAGGGAGGAAGCGAGACATGCTCGGAGAGTGGGAATTCCTCCCCTCATTATCGACCAAGCCAGAGCGCTTGAGGAGCGCATCATGCTCAGCCCTGCCCCATTGCACTTTGGCAACAACACCTCGTCGATAGAGCCTAGCTCGTCGACCACGCCAATTGCATTCTTGGAGCCTAGCTCCTCCACCACTCCTGCTGTGACCACGGGGCTAGCTGCAACAGCTCCTTCTGCTCTCGCTTCTCGTATTACAAGTCCGCCATCCCTTATCTCCGTCCCAGTCCCAATCACCCCCGCTCCCGTTCTTGCTGCTCGCATGACAGGCACATCTTCCGCCATCCTGGACACTCCCAGCGCGCCAATGCAACAATCCTCCCAGACGGAGCCAACCATCTATGAGCCAGAGTGGCTCAAGGTCCATCTTAAAGGGAGGTTCCCTATGATGCCAGGTAGGGCCCCACCATTTAGCGCTTCTGTCGACCAATGGATCGGCTTCATTGTCAAATGCCAGGATGGCTGCAACAATGATGAGCTCGCCAAGCTCTGCAAAGTGATACTGGGTACAGTCGGGGATTTCGAAGACCCCGAGGATGACGAGTCGGACATTCTCCCTCCTCCTTGTTCCTGAGTGAGAGGGTACCTCCTCATGGAGCGCCTGGCTCCTGAACTGTGCGGACACACTGAGCGAGGGGCTTGGCAATGCGAGCTTGCTCATTTGCTAATGGTACCTGGGCGGTACAATTCATTCATTTGTTGGGCGGAAATCGTCCCTACACCAGGGCAGCACCAAGCCTGGGCCGGTGAATTCACCCAGACAGCCAATATGGCTGATATCGCAGTGTATCTCGCTGCTAATGGCATCACTGCATGGGTGGCAGATGACCTAGTCTCATGGGCGTGAAGGGTTGCCCGAGACATGGTCGATCGCATCGACGCCAACAGCAGGTTCGGCAATCCTGAGACTGCTGGGATGTATCAGCCGATACAGCGAGACTTGACGCGTCACTACGAGTTGAGTACTCTTGGGCGCACGCTCGAATGGTGTGAACGAGAGGCACGCGAAAGGGGTGTGCCTCTGGAGGATATCCCTCCTGTTGAAGTCGCAGCTGGTGACGGGTATGACCCCATCCTTTTGCAACACTTCAGTGATGCGGTCGTGCGCTACGACCTTACGTTCGCACCAGCTACAGGCAACGATGTGGTGATGCACGCGGCATCTGAAGACAGGGAACTCCCCAAAGGACCTGCACCGATGTGAACAAGGTGCATCGTGTGTAGGTTCCTCCCTGGGTTACCACACATCTAGCCTCGGGCACGTATTTCATTTAAGTTTTACTTTACTTTACTTTTTTTTGCTTGTTTTTATTTCAAGCTGTCACTACCTCTACATAGGGAGGGTGTAAGGGGCTATATGTCCCAAGTTATATATTTGATATACGGGTGCATGTGATACTTAGTATCACATGCACCATTCATAGTATAAAATACTTGGGCCCACCTAGCGACGGGCCCATCATTCTTATATCTTGTACCTCTATAGTTCATAGCGTGAATCCTATATGGTTCATCTCACGCGTGTAATCTTGAGGACAACAAGGGTGATACAAACCTTACAATATTGATGAATTTCAAGTACTCCTCTCTCGAGATGAAGAGCATATGGTTTGAGATAGAGTTGATGAAGTGGTAGAGGTGTAGTATCTGTTGGTCGTCTGTCCTGTTCATACATCTACTAGTGTTATGCTATCTGCAACTAGTCACTGAAAGACTGGTCACAACTGGTTCATGACCAGTTCCAGTGTTCCACACACACTGGCCAAAATTGGCAACCAGTAACCACACTAGTCGCCAGACATGGCAACTAGCAACCACAGTCTGGTCCCAACCGGTTGCAGTCCAGTCCAGTTACCAGTCTTTCTGGCAGTCCTGGACTGGACTTTGAAACACTATAAGCGATACATTGATCAGAACCTTGTATCTTCACAGCAAGAGTGTGGACAGTAGCAACAACATTGAGGGAACTGTCTGAAAGTGTTGGGTCATAGTCCCAAATGGCACTTGATTTCTCAGTAGCTGCGATTTTTGTGATGGCTAACATGATAGTGATAACAGTAAGGTTGATGACATGTGCGAGACAAGGGAGGCAGTGTTGGTCAGCAGAAAATGAGTAGATGTGATGTTGGTCGAGTATTCAATGTTCCTAGTTGCCATATTATTGTTGCTCATATTGTCAGTAGTGATACAAAAAAGCTAGAGAGCAGTCAAACATTGATGGAAAACAACCTGAGATCTTACTTACCTTGGTTGAATGATCATAAATGATCCCTACATGCTCACACAAGCCCACAAAGTAATGTCCCAGATTGTCTCCATCACGAGGTCCCAAAATTGCCCGAAAGGCAATGACTTCCTTGCAAAGGGTCCAGGAACTTTTCATTTCAGTGTTTGACTCAATCCAATGAGCTATAATCCACATGAATGACATCTTGGTTTGACTTAGTGTTTAAAAGTCCAGTCTGCAACTGGTCAAAAGACCAGCAACTGGACTGGACTGGACAGGTTCGGCAACTGGACTGCAGTTGCAGTTGCGTCCAGTTGCAGTTGCCTCTGTTTGGGTGAAATAAAAGACTGGTTAAGACCGGTTGCAACCAGTGGACAGCCACATTACCCACTTCCCATAATTTACCCTGATTTTCTGGTATTTATTTCAATTTTATTAGACTATATTCAAAAGACTGGTCATTTAAAGTCCAGTTGCCTCTTGCTCAACATCAGGCAACTGAGACTGCAGTCCAGTTGCCAGTTGCCTAAATTTTTAGGAAAAGACTGTACTGGACTGGACTTTTAATCACTAGTTGAGGGTGTCGCAGTGGCATGGTGTTGTTATTGTCATTGTTGTTTACAGCATGGAGATAGTGCCTAACTGAGAGCAAGGGTAGCATGTGCAGCGCTTGAGTGATGACAGGTAGATGTGCATGAGGGGATTACTTACAATGAAGCCAGTGGAGCTGTTGTAGCCCTACCGGTGGTGTGTGGTGAGAGGACGAGAGGGTGAGAGAGCAGGAGTCAAGTAGGAAAAAAGTGATGTGACAAGTTTGACACGGTCACTTGACATCACTCACAATGAAATTCACTGAGTCCACACATTACAATATGTACACTTTTTGCTACACTTTGGTAAACTTTTGTCTACTTGTAAGCTTATAGCTTGGCTGTTCATACTACTTACTATATAGTCTATCAATTATTTCTGGTTGTTATATGATGCACTGTAGTAATTATGTGTATGAGGAGTACTACATAGTTACGCTCCCCTCACCTCCCCCACGCCTCACCCTTCCAGCCATTTGTGTTGTGCTCCTCCTAAGCAAGACAGATCTCGAGAGATCACCATCTCTCAAGATACCTTCACCAACATCACTGCCATTGCCCTCCCACCCTCTGCTATCTACACCAGGCGTATGCACAACTCCATCACCAGATAGGGCTCTTACACTCCCCAACCACCATCTGCCTCACTATCCTCACCAACATTGGCATTGTCACCAATCCTAGACAATGACCAAACAGCAGATCTACTCCCACATCAGGAAAACTCTCCCTGGAATATTTCCTAGAAATAGGTGATATTACAAGAATTATTGAAATTATCTACAAACTAATAGTCTCCTGAAATCATTTTGATAATTTGCAAGATTATCCTGACATTAGGAGCATATTTCTATGTAATTTTGACTCTAATTGTTTGGAATACTATAGTTGTAAATTGAGCTGGAAAGGCTTTGTCACCGTCCACAGTCACAACAGAATTGACATGGTAGAATTTCTCAGTTGCTTGAATTTGATCTAAATCTGACTGGGAGAGCTTCACCGCCTGAGTCATATGCCATTCTACTGGAGGAACAACCTCTCGCTTCCCATTCACATCCCAAGTTGGTAAATGGGTTGTGCCTGAGCGTTTGGTGGAAAAGTCAGGGATCCCCATGAGTTTCCATTGTTCTGGATGGTCATTCTGTATATCCGGACAAATTGCCCTGCTTGGACCAAGTGTTGGGCATTTGGATCATGTCAGTACCCTCCAGTGATGATGTGTTTCACATCATCTTGTCAAGCAAACACCCCGCATGTATCATGGCTGGGAGCCTGGCGATTGCTGAAGACTGCTGATAGCTGGAACACATGGTTGAAGGATTCAAAATGCTCAGTAGAGAAAAGGATTGATGGGCCAAAGCACCAAATGAACAGAGGCAGATGAAGAAGGAAATGAAATTTCGATTTTGAGATCAGGATACCAGGGGCACACTATGCTGAGATTGTCAGAAAGTCCTCGATAGTGTGTGATAAATCTGCCTGTAGACATTAAGTCAGTAACACTGATGTCGGCATGACATTTTACATACCAAATATGTCTCAATGTCCACAATCTCTGTGTGCCATAGAAGTACAACCAGTCGCCCAATGATAGTCCACCCATCCAGGACTGTGTGTGGTACCAGATCATATATGAGATAGGGCATCACTTGCGCAAGGCTCTTGAAGTGTCGCCTGATGAGACTCCCTTTGTATTGGACAATGTAATCGGCACCAAGCATCACATCTCCTAATCTATCCTTTGCAAGAGAATCAAGGCAAACTTGGAAGATCCCAAGCATATGCGCTTTGTCAAGGATGAATGCAGTTTGGCCCCAGTAATATTTCACAATGCCAAGGAGGATGGTGTGGAGAATCTCAGTAGGAGTATCCTTATGAATGTCCAGTCCTGGTATCCCGAGGAGCGGGTTGATAAAATTGTCAATAGAGTTGCCCTGTAAAAGTTCTTCTAGTTCGTTCTCCAAGGCTGCACGGACTTCCTCTTCAGGTAAGCTGGGCTTGCCAGCCGTCTGTTTTCGCAGCCGCTTCCCAAGCTCTAGGAGACGCTCAATGATAACGGCGCTTGCTGAATCGCATGTGCTCGTTCCACTGACACTGATCCTGACTTTTTCCGTCCCACCTGATAGCCTTGCCAGGCCAATGTGCTCCTTTATGGTCGCTAATGTCTCGTCTACAGTCCGTAACTCGCCACACTAAGAACATGAGTGTCAGTAGTGGTATGACAAAAATGCTGGATACCAACCTTGAAGATTGAAGTATAGCCTTCATCTGTCTTTTTGTTTGCTGTTGTTCCACCAACTTTATATGTACGACAGAAGTAATTGCTCCTGAGTCCTGCATGGCTGCATTCCTCGGCTTACATTGGATTGTCACCAGCATGAAAGAGGTTGTAGGGTATCAACATGACTTCTTCTTGATATTTCAAGTCCCATGTGATAATGTCATCATCGGCTGCTTTTCTTTGAGTGTCACACATTAGTAAATTAGCAATCTATCAATCATAGTAGAAGTACCAACCATAGTGAATCTCGAAATCCCTGCATTAACTCATGGGGGGCTGCATGTGGTGACAAGGCAACAAAGCGCACGCAAAACTCTTTTTCAAGCATCTCATGGGGCATGGCAGCATTGGACATGTAGATGACATGATGTTTGTTCCATTGCTTCGAAACATTCCCCAACACATCATCCATGAATACGATGAGGGGCACAGTGAGAACCAACCGCCCCCCTGACTTTGCATGCAATGGATTAGGCATGCACTGTACAAAAGTGGCAGATGATTCTGGTGTCCCAATACAATCAGCTCCTGATCCAACAAACAGAGTAAAAACAGACCTGAAAATGCCTCGGACACATCAGAATAGCTTGAAATATCCTCAAAAGTGCGAGAAAAGACTGAGACTGGAACTACCACCCATTCCAGGTCAACAGCAAATCCTTTCTGCACAAGCTCAGATGAAATTGGGAGAAAGATGGATAAGGTACTTACATCAGTGTGAGAAACCTTATGGCCCAAGGAGAGGACTTCAGCCTCCGCGGTTGGATCAACTCATGTTTCAAAAAACTTTGTTGGAATAAAGTATCCTTTGTTACTCTGCTGTAGCAGCTCATTGACAAAAAATATTTTGCCATTGGCCCAAATAGAGGGCGGAGCTAAATTGTCCAGAAGTCCTGTCAGCATCTTGCTGCCATGTTGCACCTGGGACATCCGTCCCTGTCCATCCTCAGGATAGTCTTGCATGGTCAATTGAGTTAACGGGTTGGTCAAATCCTATGCATTGTCATTGAACTGAAAACTGGAATTTGGTCCATGTACGAGAGCGATAGCCTTGCTGATGGAGTTCAGGTAAAACATATTTCCATAATGAGACATTATCTTCTGAGTGGGACTTCGAAGCAACTCCGAGATGCGGTCTTGTGTCGACTTCACAGCATAAAGGGAGGAGACATCTGGAACACCAAGCGCAGTTGCCCACTCTAATACAGCCCTCTTCTGTTGATCGGAAAAGTGGGTTTGAGGAGAGGCAAATAGTAGGTGAGCGATGAATTCCTATCAAGTTGTCAGGACATCAGAAAATAGTATAAGTGTAAGTAAATATGACATACCACCTTTGAGCTCCAAGGATAGAAAGGTGAATCAGGAGGGACCACAGCATCTCTCACACATGTCCGTGTCCTCCCACAATGATTCTTTCTGAAGAGAGGGCCTGGCCAGTCGTCAGCACAGACTTCACATGGTATTAATTGTACATGTACCTGTAATTTCTGCTGCAAAAACATTGAGCAGTCTATCCTCATCGTCACTTGTATCCATGGTATCACTGTCTTTCTCGAGACTGAGCTCATCACCAGGATGTAATAAGCACGTTACAAGGGGCTTTCCCTCCTCCCCTTGGCTCTGAATCTCTTCGGAGTAGTCACTGAGCAGGTGTGTACGGTCCGATATCACCTCGCCACAGAGATCTGCCAGCGCATAGGTTACATCCTCCGTTGGGTAGGGAGATGACGGGTACTGATCGTCGGTAGAGCCAGAGGGTATGGGATCAACTGACATGGATTGTCCAGCTTGCTTTGTAACAGGAGCCGCGATGATATCCACGGGAAAACTGGTAAGGGCTCGAACAGCTTGAATGCAGCGCATGTGCTTCTTTGTCTTGATGTGTCCTGAAACATGACCACGACGCATCAAGCACAGGCCACAGATCTTCTCACAAACCTTGCATGTGACTGACCCGGAGATGCTGTTCACTTCAAATACTGCAAAGCAATGTTTAATTGTGCATAGGATAGCAGGAAAAAATACATACCAGTGGGATCAAGCACACTGTTGTTGCGCGTGATAAACGACTTGGGCATTAGCCTGCTATGGACCAAATATCTTGAAAATGGCCCAGGAAGAGGGAGGGGCGCTATTCAGCAGATGGTTGGTGAAACCCCACAAAACCGCTTGTGCAGCCGTCATCATGTTGTCTGCACGAGGCTTGGGATGTAAATCAGTTCCAATTCCTTCTGGATGATTGAAGGAGGGCAGAGCGATGGTGGCATAGTGCTGGCATTGCCAACAGCGTAGGCTGGGTCACATGATCTCATTCACCACTTCGTTTGTGTTCAACTTCAACTTCAACGTTTCAACGTTAACATTCAGCCATGCTGCCCATTACAGTCCTCGCCGAGACAGTCTGCTCTGAGCATGGTAGTATTGTCGAGCCCCTTTTTTTGGCTATACATTTTTCTGGGACTGTTGACATATTCCTTCCCTCTCGCATTGTAAGTCACAATACCTTATGTTTTTCCTAGCTAATAAATATCCTAGCTGATCAAAGTGTTCATCAAACTTCCTGACAATCTGTCTGATCAGCTTTATCCTGTCGTTGGGGGGGAATTTTCTCTTCCAAGAGGTAAATTACAGCATAAATACATCAGCTTACACCCCCAACTAGTAAGTCATGGTCCTGAATCAATCAATATACTGACTCAGTTGAACTATCTGTCACAGAACATGTTTTCCTTTTTCCCTCTGGCAAGACACTTCGACCATCGGAATGAACATCACTGGCGCAAACTTTTGGATGAGATTCAGTATGTACTCTTGGACACCGGAGGGCAATTACAGTGTGGTGATTTAATGTTGGATTTCTTCTGGATGGCATTCATTGCGGCATACCCGTCTTTCCCTGGCAGAGAATGGGACGCATGGGATGTGTGCCGCATCCCCATGAATGGGACATTCATTGTAGCATGGCTTGGAGACCCTGGACTGCGTTGGATCAAAGAGTCCGGCACACCGAACATCATTTGTCAATTTGTTTTTGAAGAACTCAAGGAGAGCGTCAATCATTTCTTCTTGATATTGATTAGGTCAAATCTGTAATTAATGTACTACAATGTCAATATCATATTGCTGTATCACTCTTAATGTTGATCAGTGGAATCAACTAAAGTTTGGGTGGCTATTCTGCAGCTGCTACGTAGTAGCACATGTTTCATCTCTGATATCAGAGCATACATCTAATGGATATAAAAGTGATGCTTGTAGGACACATAGCGTGGTGTCACCATTGTGTTTCTGCCATCAGTCAACCATACCTTTGCATGCGGCATCTCATGGAGGCAGGTCCCACACTATTGTCAAGTGTTATGACATGGTTTAATGGTCGTTCCAGTGACCTCAGACGAACCTCAGAGATTCTGTGTCAGCACAACATTCAATTGGTGGTGCATTGGTCAGTGACAAGCTAAATGAGGGTAAATGGTTCTGTTGAGACATGTTTGGCATTATGTAGAGGATATACAAGTCTTTTTTGGCATATGTCCTGTGAATGCCTTGCAAGAATGGCCATGTAGCTGTGCTGTGGTGTTTTTTTTTTTTTTTTTGGACAAGTGTAATCATTATATAGCAACTGACAAAGCTAGCCATACATAACACACTAAGGCAGTCGCCCAGTGGCAGCCAGTCCAAGGAAAAATGCTCTTACGCACGCCCTATTCTCATAGGGGGTGTGGGGCTCCGTACACTATCAGGTAACCCCGGTTAATCAGGGGGCCTGTGTAGCTTGATACCCACTAAAACCTCAAGGTTGGTAGTCCAGTCTTGTGGTAGGGAGGTAGGGTCGGAGATGAGTGGGGACCAGGTGTGGAGGACTTTTGCTTTGGAGTAGTTTTTTCTGTTGGATTTTGCTAGTCTGCGGTCGATATCCAGTTTGGCTGTGATGGCATTTTTCCATTTCGTCATGATTGCTGCACAGGTGGAGATGTGGTTCCCTATTACTCGGTCACATTGTAGTGTCCAGATTAAGTAGGCTGATTCGGATAAGAGGATATGCTTAAGGCAGGTAATACCTCTTTGTCTTGAGGAGCTGATTCCTTGTTCGTTGGTGGTGTCAGGGGTGAGGCTGCCACAACCAAGGAATGGCCGATGGTGGGCACGGTCCAGTTCCTGGCAGTTTCCAGTCATGTGTGTTTCATGAGTTCCCACACAATGGCATTTTCTTCTATATTGTATTCTCTCAGTATATGGGCAAGTGATTCTGTGGTGTCTCTGCAGTGTGAGCAGATTGCTCGCATTTTGTAGTTTGGGATGTTTGCCCAGAAATCTCCAACTCTTAGGGAGCCAGTCATTGCCCGGTAGAGAAAGTTCTGAATTGGTCGTCGGATATCTGGGTGTTGCTGGTTCCTCCATAGAGTTGTGTTGGTCTCTAGGTTGTGTGTGATATCTTGCACAATATATCTGGTGACGTCTAGATTTATAAGCGTACTTCACATGTAAGGTGTATCGTGGCGCTCTTGGATTGCCTGATAAGCTATCCATTGGGTTAGTGTGGTCAGTTTGACACCTTGGAGGGAGAAGTTTTCTGGTACATCACAGTCAATTTGGTCTGGGTGGTCCTTCCGTGCTCCTTGGTTTGTGAACACATCTGCTCTCTCGTTTCCCAGGGTCTTCGCATGTCCTTTGACCCACTTGAAGTTGGTTGGTGCTGCTTGTCATCGCAGTTGGTATGCTGCAGTTTGGAACTATTTAGCATTGCTGATACCGGTCCACCCACGGTCTTCCCAGGTGCCAAGGTGTTTCATGAGGCCATCAATCATGTATCTTGAGTCTGTTACGATGGTGATGGGCATTGTAGGGTTGGTTTGTTGTAGGGCCACAATCATGGCCGCTATTTCTCCAACTTGGTTTGATTGGTGTTGTCCTGGGACTTTGATGGCTTTGTTTTTGGGATTGTCATCCTCAAACCAGATTCCGCTTCCGCATGTTGCATCAAGTTTACCGTTTCATAGGCAGCTACCGTCGGTATATACACTTAGTGGTTCTATTTCTTGGCCTCGTTCTCATCAGAGGTTACTTAATCGGTACGCTGGTTCCAGGGTTTCATCTGGGTTTGCGGGGTTTCATCTGGGTTTGCGCCGAGTACACAGAAACACTCGTCAAGGGAGTTCCTCAAGGTTGTCATCGGGTCAAAGGTTATTTCATCTCCTTTATCAATCTTTGCTCTGTTGTTCTTTTCTAGTTGTCTGTGGGTGAGGGTAAGGTCATCCTTCTTAGGGTGGAGGATTATGTTGTATTTGTCTGCTGTCAGGCTTGTGATATCACGGGCTAGGGAGGCACAGTCGGGGTTTGGTATGTGATGGCTGTCTAGTCTATTTAGTCTACAACAGGTCTGTATCAGGTCTCTCATGTAGATCACTTTGTGTTTGGTGCATAGGCAATTTGTCTTGTTTTTATGGTATAGTTTCAGGGGGTTTCCAATATGAAACCATGCTGGCATTTGCCATTTCAGTGCTTTAGACAGTTTTCTGGAGGCGAAGGTAAGGCTGTGCTTCTTCGCCGTTTGTAGTAATGTGACAAGTGGGCGGGGGGTTTGTTTTCCTGTTCTTCTGGGTCTACCTGAGGGGCGTAGTGTGGTTAGGAAGGTGTGTATATCATTTGGTTTGGTGATTCCATCTTTGTTAATGCAGTTTATTATGGTGTCGATGACATATGTCCAGGTTGGGCGCTGGTGCGATCTGTCTATATATGCTTTCAGTTAGGTAAGTTCAATTGCTTGATTTCTGTCCTCAATGTCCAGGAGGTCAATGCCTCCTTTCTCTCTTGGTTTTGCTAAGTTTTCCAGGCTTATGCCCAGGGGGGTTTTGTTTCTGCCCCATAAGAAGTTCCGTATGGTGGTGTGCACAAATTTAACCACAGTGTGTGGCATCCCTTGTGCTTTCGTGAGGAATTGCATCATTCCACCCACTAACATTTGTATTATCAGACATTTCACATCTAGGGTGGGCCTTGATCAGGCCTATTGGTCAAGCCTTTCTTTGATTTCGTCAAAGATAGGGGTCCAGGGCTGGGCGTCTTCTACTTTATTTCCTATCCAGGCACCTAGGATTCGGGTAGGGTGGTCGTCTTCTGCTATTCAGATTCCAGGGAGTAGGGGGGGATCATCCGGGTGTATTTGTCGTGAGTGGACCACTCTCTGCCTATGTGTCTCTGTGCCAATGGGCACGATCTCAGTTTTTTCTAGGTTGAATTTGGCTCTGGATGCTTTGCACCAGGTCTTTAGGATTGATTCTAGGTCCGAATAGTGGTCAGCTTCTGATAGGTATATGGTGGTGTCGTCCGCATACAGGTTTACTTTTATCGTTGTGTTTGTGTTTGGGATTATGTATCCAGTGAGTTCTGGTGCATTTTGGATATATGCTGCGAGCAGTTCAATTGCAAGGTTGAAGAGGAGGCAGGAGAGGGGTGTTAAAACTAAGTAAAAGGTAGTGATGCCCACTCAGTCACTGCCCAGAGAGGTGCAAGAATGACTATATTCACCTAAGTAAAAGGCAGTGTTGTCCACTAGTACATTTATTAGATATGAAGATAAAAAAAAAGGAAATAGAACTCACCTCAGTTGCTGGTGGCAACTGTGTTTATGGATAGGTCTGGTACTTGGAATGTTCTAAGTATGGCTAGCATGTATTTGTGGTCTATTTTATCGTAGGCTTTTTCCTGGTCAAGTGCAACAATTACTCCATTTTCTTCCATGTAGTCTGCGTAAGCACACATTGTTTCGGCTAGTCTTATTGGGTCGAAGATTGATCTAGTAGGGACGAAACCAGATTGGTCTTGGTGTAGTAGTGAGCAGGCATGGATGGCCAACTGCGATGCCAGGGCTTTGGTCATGATTTGTAGTCCGTGTTGAGTAGTGTTATTGGGCGATAGTTTTCGATCTTCATCCGGTCTTTCTTTTTGTAAAGGGGGCACATCCAGCCTATCGAGAAGTTGGCCTCCTCAAGTGTTCCAAGTGTCTGAATATTGTTGTATATTAGCATGAGGCATCATATGATGTCAAAGGATGGTTTGTTTTGTTTGGCGAGTTGGATGTGTCGGTTGTGCAGTGATTTCCATAGCTTGTATGGGAAGCCGTGCCACTCTTTGAGGAGTGTAGGTAGTGATTTAAAGTCTGGTCCAGTCTGGTTTTTAATCCAAATCCGGTGTAACCGGACTGTAACCGGTCCTATAGGAAGGCCAGAATCAGAAAGACCAGACTGAAACTGATCCGAACCGGTCCTAAATGGTCCCATCCAGTTTTAAGACCAGTCCTAACCAGTTTTTTGAAGATTAGACATGGACACATCCGGACCATACTTTTATGCCTCAGACTATACATACGGATTGTAGGACAGGCTCAGGGCTCTCTATCCACCTCTTGGTCGAAGAGATTGGCCAAGGAATGACTGAGTTATGAGTGATTTAAGAACACATGTCATATAGATCTAGGTAGATTTGATCATTTTCTAGTGGATGTACATCACAATCCTATGTTTCATGCTGGTGGGGGGATATATACTACACAATTAGGGCTATTCACCCATCCAGAAATCGAATAATCTGATTAGGATATACCTGAGATACAACCATTTCAATGTCTGACTGATGGAAATCCATGGATATAGTCAATATATGTGAAATAAATTCAGAAAATTCAGGAAAATTTAGGAAAAGTACTACAGGATAGGGGGTAGCTGATGGACCAGTTTTTTGTGGTCTTTTGATTTTTGAAAAATCAAAAGACCAAGACCAAGACCAACAAAGACCAAGACCAAACAGGACTGATTATCAGTCCTGTTTGGTCTTGGTCCAGTCTGGTCCTGGTCTTTTTGCAGTCTTAGGACTGGACCTTCAAACACTAAGTGTAGGGCTGTTGTGACTTGGTCCTGGGTTATTAGGTTGTTAATGTCATCGTCAGGAGCGTGGAACTTCTGGGTTTCTGGGATTTGTCATAGGACTTCAGCTTGTGCTGCCTGCCGTTCGGGGTCATTGTAGTCAAGGAGGTTGTTCAACTGGAGTTCGTCATGGTATTTACGTGCTATTTCTGCCATGTCAACTGATTTTGTCATTATTTTATCTAATGTGGGGTCGTACAGGATGTGTATGATATCTCTGGGCTTTCAGGGGTTATGCATTCTGGTCCAATATTTGTTGATGTTTTCCCCTTTGTCAAACCAGCAAGCCTGCGCCTTCGCTTGCTCGTTGTGGTTGACTTTCTGATCTAGGTGTTAGTGTTCTTGGCATAGAAAAGCAAGGTGGGTGCGCAGTTCTTGGTTCGTGTCGAGGTCATCTCATTGTTCAATACTGTGCATTTCTTTTTTTAGGGCATTGACCCTTGTTTGTCATTTTAGCTACTTGTTTCTTGCCGAATTTCTTAATAATGGTTGTGATATGCTGTTTAAAGGTTGTCCATCTTAGTTGTGGGTTGGGATCATGGGGGCTGCAGACTCAAGGTCGCATTGGAGTTCTATACCTGCTGTGGCAATCTCATCTATCAGTTTATTGTCCAAGAGCAGTGCGAGAGGCATTGTCCATCTGCCGGCTCCAATGAATGGGAGGGTGAGTGGGCTTATCTGGGTTAGGACCATTTTGTGGTTGGACGGGATGATCGTGTCTGTCATTTCCCAGTTTGATAATGTGGGGATGAGGCCTCATCGTACATAGATTCTATCTAGGTGTGAGGTAGATTGTATGTTACTTGTAAAGGTGAATGCCCTGGTGTCAGGGTGGTTGTGTCGCCAGGCATTGCAGGCATTAAGTGATTCCCTGAAAATTTGTAGTGCTTTGACGGCAGCATAGTCATCATGGTGGGCTAGGGCCCTGTCGAAAGGGTCCTCTGTGATGTTAAAATCACCAAGTAGCACGTCTATGTTTTCTATTTGAAGGTCATCTAGTTTACGTCGTAGTGCTGACCACAACAGGGCGTGTTCTTGTGGGGCGTTTGGGGCATATATATTCAGTATGGTCAGGGCAGCGTCATTTGTCCATTTCACGGAGAGAAGGATTGCTTGCCCTGGTAGTAGTTCCGTTACTTGGGTTAGGTCTGGGTTTAGCCTTTCTTTGTTAATAATGAACATGACTCCAGCTGATGCACTTGTGTTATTTGGGTTTCTGGAGGTGTGGAGGGCAATCCGTGTACCATATAGTTGATTTATATCCGCTATGTGTTGGTGGTCTAGATGTGTCTCTTGTAGACAGAGGATACTTTGTTTCTGTCGCATCAGTCTGTGTTACGCTCGGTCCCGGATAGGGCAGTGAACGTAGCCTCTGTGAGGGGGCGAGGGTTCGAAGGATGTTCAAGGGGGTTTCCACTTGACGGGTTCAAGGTTCAAGGGACAAGACACCCGTTCAAAGCACATATGTAGGCTTTCAAAGAGTCAAAGGACAAGGGAAGTCAAAGGAGCTAGATTCATACACAAGGTAGCGAGTACAGAGGAGATCTAGGTTAAGGATACGAGACGCATATCGAAGGTATATATACTGTCCTAGTAGTTTTGGGCAGGTGTGGGAGAAATGGAGTCGAGTCATAAGATGACAAAGGGAGATGACTCATTGGGGGCTGATGGAGTCATGACTAAAGTGAAACGATACATCGAAGCCGATGTGATCATGTGGAACATAAGCACGATGACAAAAGGAGAAGTAGGAGAATCAGATGGAGGGATACGACTATGAAGCAAGTGAGAGGTCAGTGGACCGATAACATGGAGTGGGAGAGTAGTCATAGAGGAAAGAAACAATGAGTCCAAAAGAAAAGAGTACGATGGGAAACGAATCGTAACAGTCTGTGGACATCTGTCCATTTGGAGATTTGGCTTCTGGATGTCGCATTTGAGTAGGATTGTCCATTGATGTTTAGGGTGGCCAGTAGCACATTTGACTGTGACTGTTTAGAGTTCGTTTGGAGGTGTTCCCGGTTTGGGGGTTAGTTTGTTGGGGGCAGGTGCAACTTGGCTCTAGTGTGGGGGGGTAACAGTATTGGGGTCATGTGTATACCGGTTGTTCTGCGGTTCTGGCATGGCTTGTGGGCCTTGGCCTTGTGAGGCATGCTCACCCGCCATTGTGCTTTAAGATGCCTCCTGGGTGTTTGAGGTGGGGTCAGCTGGTTGGCCATCCACCACCGAAGTTTGACTGCTGGGTAGTGCAGATTGGTTGTTTGTGGCCAGTGAGCTATTGTTCGGTGTTCGGTTACTTTGGTTATGTGGTGTGGGTTCAGCTTGTGGGCTTTTTTCCACAAGAGCAGATCCACCTACCATCACTCTTCTGCCGTTGTTGAGGAGGTCCCTGGTGGCTTGTGAGACGACCTCTCTGGCATCAGAGAGGCACGAACCATGACTAGGAGATTGCAAACTATGAGGGGGCCATACTATGGCTGAAGAGATTGTAGGTGTAGGGGTTGGTTCTACTCGCACCCACCGCCCAACCACTAAGTGGGGGAGGAGGACATGTCCCAGATTCTCGCAGAGGATTTATGCCAGGTTCAGAGAAGACGTGACGGACTGTTGGCCCCTCTTAGTGACTGGCTTCGTCATAATGACATGGAAGTCCTTGGCCTAAATAGGCTGCTGTTGTGGGTAGGGAGGGTGGCGATTTCCTGTCCCATGTACGGTCAGTAAATGTAAGCATCCCCTTGCAGTTTTGGTTGTCTTGATCGTCCCCAACAATCTTTGACATGGGTTCAGATGGCGTCAGTCCGATGTCTTCCGTCAGACATTGTTTTTTTGCCTCCAGTCAGCATCATATATGGTTGTGTGTGCATATGTATGGGTGGTTCTGTTGTTCCAGCTCAAGGAGAGGAGTGGTAAATTGTGTCTATTGGGTTGACTTATGGGGTATATAGAATCATCGTGCAATTCAACAGTCAGAGCATACATTTTTAGAAGGTTATATACATGTATAATGATTAGGCCGTGAATCAAGGGGAGCGGGGATTGTGTTTACATAAGTCTATCTGTTGGGTGTTGCAGCATAGGTCAGAAGTGCTTCGCTTTCATGACATTGTTCTTATACTTTGGACCACCTTTCTGTTTGAGCTCTCCAACTGGTCCATTCTAGTGGGGTACATTTGGGAAGTCACAGAGGCCTCGTGAGTGTGAGATGGAGTGGCATAGGGTGCAGAAGAAGAGAGGTTTAGATGTCCCAGTGCTGTAGAGGGATGTGGTGTAATTGAGAGATGCAAGGAATCCCATATGTCTGTCCAGATGTCAGGGCTCATGGTGGGGGAGTCCGCAAGGATGTTGAAATGTGGGGTCTCTATTCCCCCAGTGACCTTGTAGTCAAGAAATTCAGCTTTGACAGAGTTTATGAACATATTGATGTGGAGGTCAAACTCCACAAGGACGTCCTCTCATTGGAAGAAGGGGTCTTTATTGTGCAGGATGATGGAGATGGTGTGGCAGACCTCAGGGTCTATCCAGGTGGATTGTATGACCTCCTGAACAATGTCAGAGCGATCTGTCATGAAGCTGGCGAGGTTAAGCAGTAAGGTTGGCAAGGACCGTTCTACGAACGGGCGAGCTTCGAAGGTTAGGTTTGCTGAGGACCAGATACATTGGCTGAGTAGCAAGTCCCTGACTTCTTCCATTGCGTTGTGTATGAGGAAGGCGTTTGGGCTGGTGCCGATGGGATAGCCATCGGCAGGGGTCAGTGGAGATATGATACAGTTCGAATCCTTAGCATTGTATGTGGCAGAGACTTCGTTCACAATGTCTTTAATGCGGTGGGTGATGACTGGGTTTATCTTGGTGGGGTCACTCCCATCGTAGTCAAAGATTCTGGCAAGGAGTTTGGGGTGGCCCACTTTGATCCACTCCCTGTGGGCGGTACCACTCAAGTCCACTAGGAGTTGGCCGCATCAGTAAATTCACATATTGCTTTTCTTACATCACCACCGCCAGAAAAAGCACAAGAAGCACAGAAGTGACAAAAGCCACAAAAGCAAAGGCATCAAATTATTGAGCAAATAGAAAAAGTGACAAAAGCACAGAAAGTTGACATTAGCAAAAATGATACAAAGCTAGCATGTAGACTAATATAGTGACTAGCGATCATGCCTGTGTTGATGACAGCTGTTCTACAACAGTTTCAGTATTGGCATCAGCAGTCATTATTGACAACGCATACCATGATCGACTGAAGCCCATCAAGAGTAAGGTTGAGCAAGATCCACCCAAGTCCTTGACACGAGCATCATCGGGGATGGTGATAGAAAGGACCAACACCTGGAGTGATGTGGTAAACAGAGAAAGCGACATGGGAAGTGCTCTTGCTAGTGATGTGATTTTCATAGCTAATTGTAGTGGAATCGTCAGGGATGGTGGTGGGAAGTATCCGGACCCAGAGTGATGAGGCAAACAGAGAAAGCGGAATGGTGGGGTAAACAGAGAAAGTGATGGGGGATGGGCTCTTTGTTGTGACCTGGTGAATGGGCTGAGCGAATCGGGACCAGCCCTAGTATTATGAGTGAATCCTGTCATAGTAAGGTCGCCAACACCATGTCGTTCTGCATGCCAGTAAAGGAGGTCGCCCAAGTTATGTTCATAGCCTAAGTATAGTAGGGGGGTGTTGGTGATAGATGAGGAGAGAAGTTGGTCTGCAAGGGTGGAAGCACTTGGAATGGTGAGTTACTGTAGAGAAGTATAAGTAATATACCGTGTCAAAATGCTGTCGCAAATGCATGATGGTCTGCATATTTGTTGACATAGAATAAACAGAATTGATTGTATGACTCTCATTTGGGTGGATGCCTTTGGACGGTAATGGGGCTGCTGCAGATTATACCAGGATGAGGTGAGCAGCTCAAAATATGGACTCCACATGGATTACTGCATACTTGGGCTGTCTAACAGTAACGCTAGGCTTGACACACCACATGCCCATCGTCTCATCCGGTGAATCGCCTACACGGTCAAACCAACGAACAACCACACATGGATAGAGAGAACCTTGGAAGCTAAATGAAAAAAAAAAAAAAAAAAAATGGAAAATGCGTGCAATATCCATGCTCCTAAATCTGGGTACCTCTGGACTGGTGACAATGAAGACACAGTCCCGGCGAGGCCCTTCATTTCTCCAATTTGGGCATGCACATATATACTCATGCCGCATTCTCCCAATTCCACATAGGTCGCTTGGTGTGTAAAACATCACAGATGCCGAGTTGAAAACTGATATTTTCCCCACATAAAAGGGACATGTGTCACACGGTTGATTGTCGTCCAAGTGGATCTTGGTGTGCAGGAATGAGTGTACAAGGTGAGGGAGATTTGTTATTTGGAGTTCGGCTGCAAGTGCTTGAATGTTCTTGACCCAATGCCATTCTGAGGTACAACATGAGTTTGCGAAGAGTAACGCACAGTGGACTATACATACAGGGTGTCTTTGCAAGAGCTGTGAAGGCTTCAACATGTACACCATCCACGGGTTCAGTGTCAGATAGATCCTCCAGCTTGCAGTTTCATCCGGAGGGAGAAAGTCCTCATGTTCCAATTGAGTGTCTTGCTCCTGATCCAATGCACGTCGCATCTGATTGTGCTGTTCTGAAAAGATGTTGTCAGACAAGAAAAGTTTACGATACTTGCATACTTACGCAATACACCCAGAATGTTCATATGTTCAGACTCGACAGCCAAAGATCCTGCATGAGGGATGAGGAGACTGCATGTCTGGAAGTTGATCTGTGCAGCAGTCAGCTTGTCCAGTCGTTGGTTGATGAGCAGCATTTGCCCCAATGCTTGATGATGGCTTGAACGATGGTAGGGCATTTTTACGGCTTTCACATGCTTCGACTCAGTGATAGAAGAGCACAGACCATTTGGAGCCCCGAACAATCGGATGGAGTTTGTTGATATGGCAAAGGGAGTGCTAACAAGGTAGAGAAAATGAATTGACAACACCAGCAGTCTTGAACACTTCGCGATATCAATGGAATTGGATTAGCACATCTTACAGGTCTAGGAGGTCTGACTCAGTTATAACATCCTTGCGGACCAAGTAGCAGAAGTCCAGGAATGCGCGAAAGGTTCGTGCCATATCATGTGGTATGTGGCCATCAATCACTGCAAGGTAAACCTAATGGTCGTTAGTAAATATGACTGAATAAGCTATCTAGACGTACCTTCATGAGAGCCTTGGAGTCATCACCAGTCCATTGCTTGAAGTGTTGACCTTGAGGAAAACGTCAGAGGCCAGCAAACGAGGCCACAGCAGCTATGCTAGACATAAAATTAAACCGTTGTGATGAGATTGTTGAGTCTGAGTCAGAGAGTCCTACCAGCGGTCAATCTCATCGAGGATTTCATCTGCACATTTTTTACTATACATGATATTCAGATATTTCTCCACCCAATCAACGAGGTGGTCTTTGAACGCACCTTTGATCAATTGATGCAAGATGTTGGGCGAGAGGAGGCAGTATATGTCTGCACGTGGGAAGTCATTTGTAAATGGCTGTATAGACACAATAAGCAAATGTATATTCATAGACACAGGGACTCACAACCAAATCACCAACAATACCAAACTCATCCCACAGTATGTTGAGGTCCATTTCATCAATGAGTATATCTGCATCTCCCACGATCACTACAGGCCGCCAGCATCCAGATCAGTGTGGTCAGCAAGGCACCTGGTGAAGGTATGGTGAATATGTGGAACAGGAAAACGAATTGTATACCTCACACACCAGTTGCGGACAATGCAAGCCAAGAGTGCTTGCTCCTCGTAATCGGCTATATATGGGCCCAGCCCATATACAACTCATCGGAAATAATCATCACTGCAACAGACGACATCCCAGTGTATCATAAAGAGTTTCAATACACCAAGGATTCACGCAAGTGATACATGGAATAACTGTTGTTGGATCTTGCAAAATGTAGCCGTCTTGGCTGCTTTGCATGTAGCTAATTTTTGGACCTGATTAGTGAATGACTTGAACCACAAAACACCACACCTACTCTTGGGAGTGGCCAGAAATCCAATAAGGACAACACCATTGCGGTGAGAACAGTGGGCACTGTTGTGCATGTTACCAATGGATAAATACAACGGATAATAGTCGTGTTGACCAGTTGCGACCGACACGGTGGTCTTGTCACTTTCAAGAATAATTGGCACAAATGAAGCACCGGCACACTATGGATGGTCCTGTGCAATCTGATCCTGTTGCATTGTGAACGACTTGTCAGCATAGATAAGGGTCAACACACCACCTGATCCCAAGCCCAGTCACCTGACATAAAGTCTTGAAACTGTCATTGATTGGCTTGCATGTCATATTCATGGTACGGTCAGTATTCCATTGTTGAAGTAAGGAGGGGATTGGCTAGTAGATTGTGAACCATCTGCCGAGGACAGCGGAACTATATGTTGTAGGTATCCTCCATCCAAGGTGCTGGTCCGTCATTGTCATCCATCAACCCTGTGTATTTGACCAAAAAGCTCTCCCACTTGACTTCACCTTCTTGTATGGCGTAATTGTCTTGTACAGATCTTTGTGGTCAGAAAAAAGGGGACAACCACCTAGTTCATGGAGTGATTCGGCCCAGATATCTAAGAGGGTGTTAATTTGCTGCCCAGGCATCTGATTATGAGTGTAGAGAAAGTTGGCGAGTTCAAACTCAAGCCAACCATGAAACAGAGCCCAGTCATCATCAGGACATTGCTGTAAAGGGGTCGGAGGCGCTGTCAGGTAGAAATTCTCCATCTGAATCACAAGGATGCCCTATAAATAATACAATGTAAGTCGTTATTATAGAGTGCAAAAAAAAACCTGTTAGGATGGGATGATAATTGCATAGAACTGCATTTGCAGGGCCTCGATATTCAGCATCAAGATCATCGAAGTTGTCAAAATCTGGGGGTAAAGAACGAAACCATTCTGATTCATGAGGAGATTCTTGAGGCAACGGAGCACTATAAGGTGGTGGAGAGGAACGAGAATCAGAATCAGGAGATGGCACAGGGGGGGAGGGCGGGCGAGAGTGCTTGGCATGGAGATGCTATGTTAGACCAGACTGGTTTTTGAACCAACAGTTGCAGCCCGGTTTTGGGCAGGCATATTGAAGTTGCGTATGTGACTGCACAGAAGGCATCACCATGTTCAGCACAAGGGATTCAACAGAAGGGAGTGGCGAGCGGGGGAATGTTTGGGTCAGCAAGTTCTGAGCTGATTTTAGAGTGTGCAAACCAGTCGGGGGATAGTCTAGCAAAGAATCAGTGCCCTCAAAAGCGGAGTCAATAGATCAGCCCACCTTTCTTTCTATTCAACACACTTCCATCCTTTCACTTACTGTCCCTCCACTGTCCCTATGTTTGCTGCTCTTAGTTCACTAAAAAAATGTTATTAGAACCACCCACTCATGTGATTTCCACTTCATATCTTCAATCCTTTCACTTCCATTGTGGTAGTGCCCAGTCGTCTGAAGGTTCCAGCAAGTGAGACTCAGTCAGCTGAGCCTCACTGCATGTGGCCTTCTAATGTAACCTGGCAACCAGGCCTGCCCAACAAGCCAGCACCTAGACGCACATCTGCGTAGAAGCGAGCTGACGAAGAACAGGTCAAAGACGTCAAAGAGACAAAGGCAAGCACTATAAATAATGCTTACCAGCGAATCGCCTCATTGCAGGTGGGCATGGTCAAGGAGCAATCCAACACCCAAAAAAAACAGAGCAGCTGTGTGTCCAAAACCTCATGTTGTCAAGAAAGACCTACAGGCGGAGCTTCCCATGATCTTAGGGCCACACTACCCTCGTAAGTAGTAAGTATGGGATATTGCATGAGCTCACCTGAAATCAATCACATCCTTGCTAGACCTTGGAAAAAAAGCTGGATTGTTGAATTTGCGCAATGTTCTTGCAGAAACCACGAAGGAGAAGCTTCGGGAAGCTGCTAGTGAGATGCCTGACAGATACCTACAGCCACGTGTGGTGCAAGCAGATGAAGCTTTCACCGATACTGATGGTGAGAGCGATGAGCGTCCAGGACCAGCTAAAGTAAGTGATCAAAAGAAATGATATGGTATATCCATTACAGACACTGACCCTTAGATAAAGTCATGTGTCAGGCCTGATGCCAACAATACTGGCAACAGTGAAGAAGTCATCGACTCAGACAATGACAGCAATGAACACAGCTTTGCGTGGAAACACCCGAAGGGACTAGGTATGGCTAGTAGAGTAAGTAAAAGATAGGTCGCGAACACACCAAAGTCTTACTACCCTTGAATACAGACCCAACTTGTGCAAGTGGAAGAGGTACCTGACCTTGAGCCCATGCCAGGGACTGGACAGAGCGAAATAGGTCATTGGCAAGCTGAGAAATCCAAGCTTAGCTTACCTCGCAAATGGGAGGAACCCCAAGCTGGGCCCGACTCCAAGCCTGAGATGGAGGACTGGATGGAAGTGGACCCCCAGCCTGAGGCTGGAGGGGCACAACTCACATCAAAGGTAGGTCAGAATTTTTATAATGAGCGGATCTCACCTCGTTGCATCCAGACCGCCGTGGATGTGATCAAAGCAACACCTTTCAAGAAGATGAAGACTGAAGCAACGGCTAAAGTGACTAAGACTGTCACATTGGCTAATGGTAACACACAAGCTGTCTCAGTTTCAAGGAAGGGCACAAGTGCAAGTAAAGGGAAGTATACCAAAAACGACCTACCAAGGCTCATGTGAGATGACAGCAAGGACAAGTGGTCCAAGAAAGTGATCCCCTACCTCATCTTGTGGTATGGGGACCAAGAAAACATATGGTCTGTGGGAGAAGAAGACCTAGCTCGTGTCCTCGCTGCAATCTTCAAGGTCGTTTACTCTTATTTCAACAAGCCTGATGAATTCACATATGGCTCGCCCATTTATGGCCTCATATGTCTTTTTCTCATTGTTCTTGCTCCACCAAGTGTTGTCTGCATGCTGATCTTTATGTCAATTGACGTGATGCCTTTGGCAGGCCGTGCAGCGCCTCAACCGTTGGCATAACATCATCAGCAACTGTTAGAGTCGTGCAAACTCCTAAGTGCGAACTCTGGAACTCCGGAGTTGTTGCGTGCGGTCAGGACGTTGGCTTCACCTTGTGTGGTGCGCCCTTGTCATAAGTCCGGTCCCGGAACTTCGGAGATGGGACTCGTATCAAAGTGTAAGTCCTAACACAAGCGTGTTAGAACCTAAGCGGAAATGGTCGGAGTGAGATGAGAGTGACAGGAGTTTAATCAAGTCGATATTCGAACTGAGGTAAATACATCGGAGTACTCGAGTTTATATATGGAGTCTGGGATATCGTAGAGTAAGCGGAAGCGCAGTCCGCAGATCAGGTCCGGAGTAATACTACGGAAAACTGTGTAACTGCGTAGCGTAACTAGATGTAGTCTAGCGTAAGAATGGAAATGGAGAAGAGTGTAAAAGGATAGAGTGTCGGGTATACAAGTCCGATCGCCCGCGACTACGTCTTGGGCGAGAACGCTCCGGAGTTGGTGAGGAGTTGGTCCGGAGGTTCGGAGTTGGACTTGGCGAAAAGTGATGGATATGACAGTATCCCCCTCTTAGGCCTGAACCCCTGAAGGCCTAGAAAACGAACAATGCGGAGTTCAAGTTCGGAGTCCGAATGTCCTAGCCTGGGTATAAAGTCCGTTGTGATCAGCTTTCTGCTTTTCATCTCATACCACCATGTCCGACATCGCCGACATTCAAAATTGGTCCGACGCGCGACTCGCAGAGAACGAGGACGACGACGAGGCCCTCAGCTCGGCGAAGTACACCGAGCGTCGGAGGAGAGCCAAGGCGCGGAAGGAGGAAGCGGAGCGGAGGGCGCGCGCAGAGGCGGAGAAGAAGGCGCGTGAGGAGGCGGAGAGACGGAAGGCGGAGGAGGAGTAGAAGCGTAAGGCGGAGGCGGAGAAGTTCGAGGCCGAAAAGGCCAAGAAAAGAGTGAGTGCACTCAACGCAGTGTGATCGGGACTAACGGAAACAGGCGGAGGAAGTCCGGGCGCAGCAAAGCGTCCAAGCCGGAAAGAAGAGGGCCTCGGAGCCTCCGGTGTGTACTCGGTGCGACGACCGCGGGCTCGACTGCATCCGCGGGCCTGGTAAGGCCATGTCGTGCCAGGAGTGTCGTGACGCGAAGGTCAAGTGCGAGAGGCCCGGAGAGGAGAGACCGGAGAAGAGACGGAAAAGGGCTCCGGTGGAGCAAGCGAACGCGGAGCCAAGCGGTTCCAAAACGGCAGAGAAGGCGGCGATGGAGGCGACAACGGAGGTGGCGACGGAGAAGACGAAGAAGTCGTCGAACTCCAAGGTCCTCCGGGTAATCCTGGAGGTGTTGAGGGGGCAAAACTGCCACCTCGACACGCAGAACAGCTGGCTGCGACAGCTAGTGGAGCTGAAGGCGGCAGAATTGTACGGAGAGGTGGAGCTGGACCCGGCCGACGAATGGCAAGCGGAGGAAGTCCTGGGGGAGCTCCCTGCACTGAAGAAGGAGCGGGCCAAGTACGGAGATGGAGAGATCGAAGAGGAGGAGCTGGAGTTTTCGGAGGACGAAGGACAGGAAGAAAAAGAGAAAGAAAAAGAAGAAGAGGAATCGGAGGAAGAATCAGAGGCGGAGGCGGAGGCGGAGACGGAGGTAGAAATAGTAGAAAAAGAGTAGAATACCTCGCCCGCTCTCCTTGTACATAGTTTTGTTTTGTGTCGTATAATAATGCTTTTTGTTGCGATCAGACGGAGATTGGTCCGGACTTGTCCGGATATCGGAGATGAAAGTCGCGGACGAGTTCGGAGGCGTGACCTAGTTCAGTAGCCAACAGCCATGACGTTTCTTCGTCCGTACCTTCGTAT